>CAKNXH010065026.1:0-41521 GCA_932178445.1 Andricus quercusramuli | reverse complement strand
TCTTCTTTCTTTTTAAACATGAAAAATAAGTGAAAGAAAGAAAATTTGGATATTTATACCTTTATGCTGGAAGCTCTCCTTTTTTGTCTGATTTTCTTCGGTGATGGCTCAATTTAAAGCGCTCAGCATGAAGAACTGAAACAAAAAATATAATTTGATATACTATAATTTTTTTATGTAAGTGTTTAAAAAAATGTAAAATTAATGCAAATTCAGTTATTGCCGTGAAGTCAAAAAAGAATCTGCAAGATTTTTTGTTATTTTTATTATTTTGTCGAATTAGAGAAAATGTTGGGAAAATTTAAATTTTATGGCATTTATTTTCTTTAATTTTGAAATATTTTTCAAAAGATAAAGGCTAATTTCCATTAGTTCGATGATGTTTGATAAGTTATTTCTTTGGTAGATATGTTAATTTTTTCTTTTTTTCTAAATTGCAACTGTTAGGTGAAAAAATATTCTGTTTTGGTTAAGGATTTTCATATTTTGTTAAAAATGCGTCCTTTCTGGCTATAATTTAAAATCTTTATAAATTAAAATCAAGATCCTTTTCAGTTCAAATCTCGACTATTAAATTTCTCGTTGAGAATTAATTTTTTGGTATTGAAAATTCAACTACTAGGATAAAAGTTGAATTCGTTTGTCAAAAATTCACTTTTATTCTTGTAGATTCATGATATTGAATTAATGTTTATGAATTAGGTTATAAATGTAACTATTTAATGAAAAATTCACGTGTTTTGTTAAAAATTCTTAATTTTTGGCAGGAAATTCATAGTTTTTGGCAGAAAATTAATCTTGGTTGAAAATTGATCTTTTTGGTTGAAAATTAATATGTTTTGGTTAAGGATTCGACTGCTTTCTTGAAAATTTGTCTTTTTGATGAATTCAATTGTTTATTGGTTCAAAATTATTGTTCTCATTGAAATATCAACTATTAAATTTCACGTTCCAAAGTCATATTTTCTGGTCAAGAAATAAGACTACTTTTAAAAAAATGTGTCTCTTTTGGTAACAATTTTATTTTATTTGCTTAAAAATCCAACAGGTTGAAAATTAATCTTTTTTGGTTGAGTATTCGGCTATTTGGTAAAATTCTTTCTAATGAGTTCAACTGTTTTTTGTATAAAATTAAAAACAAGGAATCTGTATTATCATCAGAGAATGACACTAATTTTTAAGGTCTTTTCAGACTAGATTGAGATATGGAATAAAAATGATTTTAATTAATTTTTTACTGAAAAATGATCTTCTCCCTTCGCTCCGCTGGAAAATTTGATTTACCGCCTGGGAAAATAATGCATGTATTTTCCGAAAAACAGTTTTTTCTCTCAAACTCGCTAGTAGCTTAATGGAAGAACACCCGACCGGCAATCGGAAGTTCTGTGGTTCGTTTCCCAGCGGAGCGAAAGGAGATCTTTCCTAAGAAAAAAATATATTAAAATCATTTTTAATTCATGTATCTATCTAGTCTGAAAAGACATGAAAAATTTCTGTTCTTCTCTGATGATAACATAGATTCCTTGGAAAATTTGATTTACAACCTGTCAAAATAATGCGTGTATTTTCTGAAAAAAGTTTCTTCTCTCAATCTCTCTAGTAGCTTAATGCCAAAGTACCCGACCGGCAATCAGAAGTTTTGCGGTTCGTTTCCCAGCGGAGAGGAAGGAGAAGATCTTTTTTCAGAGAAAAACGAATTTAAAAAATTGAAAACTATGCTGAACCATTCACAATTGTTTTTCCGCTTAAATCGAAAAAATTAATTATAGAGTTTAGTATTAACTCAATTTAAGTTAAATTATAATTGATTTAATTTATATTGATTTTTTGTATTGATCATATTATATATTTTATTTATATTGAATATTATTCAAATATTTTAACATGATTGATGATGCTATAGTCTCTTGAGAATACTGAAAGTCGCTAAATTATTCTACCTGACACCTTGTATGTAAATATGGAATACAGAATATGGAATAGGTAACTACTGTAAGTTAATTTGTCACTTCTAAGGGTTCATTCAAGGCCACTTTACCTCCAGCATTAATTAAAGAGAAGATTACCCTAACATATTAATCCACCAATTTGACTTAATCTGCGTTATTATTAAAGTCCGTAATTTCGACCCTGAAAGTAAGACCGAAACTTGTACCTGCGAAGAAATTAATTAGTTTGACTACCTTAAGAGTCCTCTTTCAAAAAAAAATTGTCAAAACTATGGAAATTCACGTATTGTTAGTACGCTCTTGGATTTTTTATTTTTTTGTTGTTAAAAAATGATTTTTTTTAAATTTCACGTATCTTGTTGATACTTATTTTGAATAAACTTCCGAAAAGCGCATACCTCCGATTAATTTTAGGACGAGTATTCTGTTCCGGCAAAATATGCCGGATTTTAATATTCTCGTCCGGCATATTTTGCCACATTTTAATTTTCTCTTCCGGCATATTTTACCATGCACTAAATTGAATTCCAAAGAATTTATTATGAATTCCAAACAATTCTAGAATAATGTCAACGAGTTGAAAAATGTATGTTTGCAAAAATATGTCGGATGATAAAAAATTAGAGGGAGATCTTGATGACAGGTGGACGTTATGTCTCATCTGCATATAACTGTATTACTTGCCGGATCCTAATTTTCGCTTCCGGCAGATTTTGCCGGATTTTAATTTTCTCTTTCGGCATATTTTTAATAACGTCATAATTTTCCGTAAATTGTCATGATTTTCATCCACGAATTTAAATTTCTACAAATATCATAAATTTGCACAAATCTCATAAATTCCCACAAACTTAATAAATTCCAACAAACTCAATAAATTTAAATACATTTGTTAAATTTCAACAAATTTCATAATTTTTCTAAAAATTTCATAAAGTTCCGCAATAATGATAAATTTCCATAAAATTTAGAAATTATGGAGATTCATGAAACTTTCCATACATTCTGAAAATTATATGGGAATTAATGAGAATGTATGCTAATTTAAGGAAATTTAAGAAATTCATGGTAATAGGTAATTCAGTCGCAGGGCTTGCCGGAAAAAAAAATTAAGATCCGGCAATATATGCCGGAAGAGAAAATTAAAATCCGGCAAAATATGCCGTAT
Source organism: Andricus quercusramuli (assembly GCA_932178445.1). NCBI lineage: Eukaryota > Metazoa > Arthropoda > Insecta > Hymenoptera > Cynipidae > Andricus > Andricus quercusramuli. Next base: position 38,404 of record CAKNXH010065026.1, on the reverse strand, counting down.
CCGTATACACTATTAATTTTAAACTCCGTATATCCATGTATTTTGACGCGCTTATTACAAAACTGACCGTGAAATTACACGGAAATTTGATTTTCATGGTGAAAACCAGGGAACACCCATAAAAGTCATGGTTTTTCGAATTTATTTCGGTAAGTACAATGAATTTCAGAAAAGTTGTCAGACAAAAGTTGTAGATCCAATAAAAATATACATTTTTATTTCTGCGATGTTTGATCAAAATTATTTCTGTCACCACTCACGGGGATACCTTCCCGCCTCCTACAACTTTTATTTGAAAACTTTTCCGACATTTTTTTTATTTACCGAAATGAATTCGAAAAATCATGACTTATATGGGGTTTCCATGGTTTTCACCATGAAAATCAAATTTGTGGATATTTTCATTATCATAGTCGTAATCAGCGTCTCAAAATATATAGGTACACAGAGTTTTAAATTAATCAGAAAATAATAATTAAAATTAGTAAATGCTTTAATTTTGGTTAAAAATTAATAATAATAATAATAATTGATAAATGTTCATCGAGTTCATAAAAAGAAGGATATGTACATGGCAGTCAGAGTTAACATGAGAACCCAAATGGTTGTTTGAAGGGGTTTTTTCCCCTCTTGTTTGAAAATTGAACTATTGGTTTGAAAATGTGACGATTTTGTTGATGATTCTTTCTTTCAGTTAAAAATTCATTTTACTATTTGAAAATTGACCTACTCACTTTTTAGTAAAAAAAAAATTTTGTTCGGAAGTATCTGTAGTATTGTGTAGGCACAATAACTTCCTAAATATCGATCAGATTGGATCGTGCTTCGGCACACTTCTTAAAAGCCTGAAAAGAGAGAACGAGTTTTTTAACCAGTTATTTTAAATAAAAATTCAAAAAGTTGAAGCAATAACAATTTTTGAGAGTATTTTTTTCATGATTTAACAATTCCATGTACGGATATTCATAGCCCTCGGAAACTCGAACAATTTACCCTAATGACTTTTTTTGATGAAAAAATTGATCAGAGTTATAGCATTCTCAAAATAAAAAAAAAATAAAAAAATAAAAATGGATATTTTACAAATTAAGAATGTTAAATTAGACCCAATTCAAAATCCTATTTAACGTCCAATACTCAAGTTAATGTATAAAATTCCTGAGAAAAAAAACAAGAAACCAACGATCAAATTTAGACAACCATCACAAAATGCTCCTATTGCAATTCCAAAGAACAAAAAAATTTGTTTCTTTCGATAAAAATGAAAAAGAGGAAAGAAAAATGAGAAGGCAACCAACCAAATTCCCTTCCTAAAATGAAATAATTTTCCTTCCTAATTTTGGAATAAAAAAGAGAAGGAAGGGGATTTGGTTGGCTTCCTTCTCATTTTTCTTTCCTCTTCTTTATTTTTTTCCGAAGAAAAATTTTGTTTTTGTTTTTAGGAATTGCAATAGGAGCATTTCGTGGTGGTTGTCCAAATTTGATCGTTGGATTTCTTTTTCAGGAATTCTATATATGAACCTTTTAAGACAAACAAGGCACGATATGAGAAAACATCAAGCGAAGAAAAACGCTGCTTTTTAGAAGCCCTATAAGATTATCATAACAATTTTTTAAATTTTGTTGAAAAATGGAAAATTCAAATTTTGATCGCACAAAAAATAATGAAAAATAAAAAATTCCATTTTGCGATCAAACTATGCAAGATGCGAAAAAAAATGAATCAACTCAAATTGTGCACCCAAAAAAGATCTACAAATTGGTTGGTAATCACATTCTTATAGTACACGTATTTTATGTTTTATTCGTAAAAAACGTTAAAAATAAAAAAATTAAATTTTTGGACAATCGACATAAGCTATGAGAAAAATAAATAGACAAAAGTTTCTCTTTCAAGAAAGATTAAAAACTCATCTTAATTTGTCATCAATAATTTTTTGATAGGATGCGTAGTTTTTGTTTTAATCGTAAAAAATAATATTAGAAAATAAAAATAAAATTTTTTGAAAAATGACACAAGGTACGGAAAATCTTAGTAGACAAAAGTTCTTCACCCAAAAAGGATCGACAAATTTGTTTTTGACAATTTTGAGGTGGGACTAGTAGATTTTCTTCTAATCGTGAAAAATTAAATTTTTGGAGAAACGTCACAAGAGACGAAAAAAATGAAGTCAAAAGTAATTCAACCAAAAAATATCTACAAATTTCTTATAAAGTCTTGTTGAAACAAATACATTAATAATTGAAAAATCAACCTTTTTGGAGAAAGAACACAAGCGAAGCACGAGATACGTGATGAGAATGTGTTCGTTAAAGCCGATGGAGCTTTAACAAAATAGAATTCACAATCACTAAATTACAGTTGTCGATGCTTTGACCTTTAATTTTAAAAGCCCTGCACACAAATCTGAGGGAAGTAAAAAGAACGAGCGCGTAGCGCGAAAGAAATACATCATCGAGCGCGAAGCGCGAGAATCAATAGTCGCGCGCCATAGGCGCGTTCAAACTTTCGAACCGCGCGCGGCGCACGATGAGAATTTGCCCACGCGGCGGGCAGATTTGTTTTATTTTTAAATTTTACATTGGTAGAAAATTAATCCCCTTTGTTTTAAATTTAAATTTTTGGTTGCAAATTCAACTGTTTGTTTAAAAATATTTGTGTTTTGTTAAGAATTTGTATTTTCAGCTCAAAATTATTTTTTTGAGTTGAAAATTTAATTACTAGATCAAAAAATCATGTAATTTTTGTGGCAATTTATGTATTTTCTTATAAATGTATGAATGTTGTTAAGAAATCGACTTTTTGTTAAGAAACAAATCCTATACATAATTATAAAAAAAGTTGATTCTTTTTTCCTTGGTTGCAAATTAATCTTTCTGACTGAAAATTTAACTATGTTATTTTTGGTTGAAAATTTGTTGTTTTTATTTAAAAATTCAATAATTAGGTTGAAAATTCATGTATTTCGTGTAAATTCCACTTTTCTGTGAGAAAATTAATCCTATATCTATAATAACAAAAAGGCATAATTCTTTTTTTTTCTTCGGTACAAATTAATATTTTCAACTGAAAATTTATCTATTCTATTTTTGGTTGAATATTCGACATTTCTAGTAGGAAATCATACATCTATTTAGTCAAAAATTTAAATATGTACTTAAAAATTAATCGGTTTTATTAAAAATCTACTTTTTTGGTTGAAAATCAACTTTTGTTTGTTAAAAATTCAAGTATTTGGTTAAAAATATTTGTATTGTGTTAAAATGTCATGTATATTTTTTCAAACTGGACTTTTTTGTTATAAAAATTAATCGTACATGTATATAATAATAAAGAAAGGACAATTTATCATTCTTGGCCGAAAATTAATCTTTTTAACTAAAAGCTTAGATGTCCCATTTTTTGTTGAGAATTTTTCCATTTTTGGTTTGAAATTCATCCGATTGGTGAAACTTCCTTTTTTTGTAAAAAATGAATTGTTTAAACTGAAAATTTAACAATTATATATTTTTAGTTAAAAAATGTACCTTCTTTAGTTGAAAATTCAACTATTCGGTTAAAAATTAGTGTGTTTTGTTAAAAATTTGACTTTTGTGACAAATAATTAATACTTTTGGTTGAAAATTTAACTACTTGGTTGAAAATGCATGTTTTTGTTAAAAAAATACCTTTTTTTGGTAGAAAATAATTCCTCTTGGTTAGAAATTAAATTATTTGGTTGAAAATTCATATACCTTATTGAAAATTCTTTTTTTATTCAGGTGAAAAATAGATTTTTTTTGTTAAAGGTGCATCTTTTTGGTTAAAAATAATTCTTTTTTAGTTAAGGATTCAAGTATTCAATTGAAAATTCGTGTTTTTTGTTCTTAAATTCAACTGTTCGTGATTCGAAATTAAAATTTTTTTTTCCAAAATATCAATTATAACATTTTTTGTGGCATTTTTTTTGGCTTGAAAATTCAACAATTTGGCAGAAAATTCATCTATTTGGCAGAAAATTCGCTTTTTGAAATAAAAATTAATTTTCTTGAAATAAATGTAACTGTTCCATTTGGCGTTGAAAATTGATCGTTTTTAGTCCACAAGTTTGATTATTTGATAGAAAATTTATGGAATTTAAAAATTGGCCTCTTTGGGTAGAAAATTAATTTTCTTGGCTGAAAATTCGACTTCTTGCTTAAGAATTGCTGAATAATTTTAGTTGAAAAATGCATATTTTTTGTTGATAATTTAAATATTTCATAAAAATATCAAATATTACATTTTTGGTTTAGAATTTACTCATTTTTTGGTTGAAAATTGAACTAATTGTTTGACATTTAAACTGCTGTGTTAATGCATGTGAAATAGAAAGATTTTACCTCCTTTTTCCCTTTTTCATCCAATTTGTCTTACATTTTTTTGGATGACATCTACATAAATTGACGAAAAAATATAGTCAGTGAAAATTATGTATGACTGGGGGGTGGGGGGCACAACTTACTGAACTAGACAAAGGGGAGCCCGTGGTTCAAATTTCAGAAAACATTCGTGTTATTTATAAATTATTAATTTCTCAATTAATAATTAATTAATATAATTTATTTCATTGGAAAAAGGGTAGTGATTAAAACTTCAATTAATTTGAAAAATACTAGTTTGAAATTAATTATTTAATTTTTTTCTACAATATCGAAGATTGAGAATTAATCCCACATAATGTAGCATATTATAAATTGTACATTATTTTCTTTTAAACTTACGTGTTTTTAAACTTTAATCAATAAAATGATTATTGATTATAATAATTATATTTGAATTTTACTTGGCTGAGTTTGATTTCACATCCTTATTTAATTGTACTGAGCCAAGATTTTGTCGTCGTTTTTTTTTTTCGGTGGGCAAATATTCTCTTTTGATTGAAATATTCGAAAGTAGTGTGATTCATTGACCTTTATAGTCGAATCATCATATTAGCGGATGGTAGGGGAGTCCCCTCTCTTGAATGAAACAAGACGATTTTATTTATTCTCGTCACTAGGTCGCGAATACGTCTATTCGGTCGGTTCTACATTTTAAAGTTTAGTTATTATATTTTATTTGTTTATTTATTTGTTTATTCATTGTATTAGTATATTTGAATTTAGCATAACTCGGACGGGATATCATATTCCGCTGTATTATCAAAGGAACTCTTTTCGCGTAAGCGTGAATGTCATGAACGATTTATTTGGAAATAAGCAAAATAATAAATCTTTCTCTGAATTTTCTGTCCTGCAGGAGGAAATACAGTGCTTCTGAAGATTTTTCCTCTTCATGTGTATGTCTACTTCTTTCCTCAAGATGGTAAATTACCTCGGAATTATTTGTATCCTGCTTCCTGTCATGGTTCTACTCTTCATGGCTCAATCGTCCTTCATGGTCCTGGCAGAGAAGAAACCGCATATCATATTTATTCTTGCGGACGATTTGGTGAGTTTATTTTTAATGGAAGGAATACCAGTGAATTTTTTAAATACAGAAATCTCTTTTTTTGTACAGAAATCTATTTTTTTATAGAGAAATCTCCTTTTTTTTATACAGAAATCTCTTTTTTTTATACAGAAATCTCAATTCCTTTAGTTTGCAGAAAAATATAAGTTTTATTATTTTATTATTGAATTTTTTAGAAGTTATTGTAGAAAAAATAATTGTTCAAACAAATTATTATTGTTCATGACTATCTTCATCTATATCAATGCCTGATACTTGCGCTCTTTCGGCAATTTTGACCATCTGTCCTTTTTTCACTTAGTCAGGTAATAATTAATTAAAGTTAACAAAAAAGTTGTTTGAAAAATTTAATATTGATTTCTGCTTCTTTTGTAGAATAGGTTTCTTTCTTCAAATTATTTTTTTTAAGCATTGGAAAAAGAGCAAGAATAATTCACTTAAAACAATACCATTCGCAAAATCATTTTTGTCGTGGTTCACTTATTATTTGTTCATAAAAGATGATGCAAAGTTAAAGATTTTAGAAAAACGCCACTTTCTAGCACTTATCTAAGAAAAGATTGTTATAAACAATATTAAATTGTTTAAACAACTTTTTTGTTGACTTTAATTAATTACTGACTCACTAAGTGAAAAAGAACAGAAAGGTAAAAATTTCCGAAAAACCGCAACTATCAGGCACTGATATAGATGAAAATAGTCATAAACAATAATAATTGGTTTGATTAGAAAACAAATTTTCAATGCATTTTTGGACCACCCTACTGCACAGAGTGCACAGTGGGATGAAACAAAAAAAACGAGATTTAAAATAAATTGTAGAAGGCAATTCTTGAACGATTTTGCATTTATTTCTTTGAACAAAATCTCTTTTTTTACAAAGAGATTTCGTTTTTATATAAAAATTTCTTTTCTTATACGTAAATATTTTTTTATACAGAAGTCTCTTTTTTTAGTATACAAAAAAACTACTATTTTATTATTACAAATTTTTTTTCAATTATTTTATTATTCATTATTATTTAATCATGATTAAGTTATTAGTTTTGATTTTGAATGCACAATAGGGTGCACAGTGGGATGAAACAAAAAAAAATGAAGTTCAAAATAACATGTGGAAGGCAATTTTTGAGCGATTTTGGATTTATTTATTTGAGAAGAAAACGAAAATCTCTTTTTTTTTACAGAAATCTCATTTCTTCAGTTTACAAAAAAACTATTAGTTTCATTATTTTATTATTAAGAATTTCTTTTTATTATTTAATTAATTATTATTGTATTCTTAATTATTATTTTATTATAAGTAAGTTATTAGTTTTGAATGTGCGATAAAGTGCACAGTGGGATGAATTAAAAAAAAACGAGTTTCAACCAAACTTATAGGAGGCAACTTTTTTGCGATTTTGAATTTATTTCTTTGAAAAAATTACAAAAATCTCTTTCTTTTACACAGAAATTCTTTTTACACGGTATTCTCATTTTCTTTTCAAAAAATTTATTAGTTTTATTATTTTATCATTAGAAAAATGTTTTTAATATTTCATTATTTATTGTTATTTTGTTATCAGTAAGTTATTAGTTTTCAATGCGTAATGGGGTGAGTGCACAGTGGGATGAAATAAGAAGAAAAGCGAGTTTCAAAATAACTTGTAGAAAGCAATTTTTGACCGATTTTGAATTTATTTCTTTGAAAACAAAAAATAGAAATATCTCTTTTTATGCAGAAATCTCTCTTTTTTATACAGCAATCTCATTCTCTTGAATTTATAAAAGAATTTTTAATTTTTATTATTAAAGTTCAAAAAATTCGATCTATTATTTATCATTATATTATTATTATTAATAATATTAAGTAATTAGTTTTGAATGCGCAATAGGGTGCACAGTGGGATGAAATAAAAAAATCAAGGTTCAAAATAATTTGTAGAAGACAGTTATTTTTGAGCGATTTTGTATTTATTTCTTTTGAACAAGAAAAAAATTTCTTTTTTTTACACAGAAATCTCGTTTTCACACAGGAATTTCTTTTTTTATATAGAAATCTCTTTTTTTTTAGTACACAAAAAATATTAGTTTTATCATTTTATTATTACAATTTTTGTATCATTTTATTATTCATTATTATGTTATTATAATTAAGTTATTAGTTTTGAATGCGAAATACGGTGCACAGTGGGAGGAAAAAAAACGAGGTTCAAAATAACTTGTAGAAGGCAATTCTTGAACGATTTTGTATTTATTTCTTTGAAAAAATCTCTTTTTTTATACAGGAATATTTTTTTTATATACAGAAATCACTATTTTTTCATACAGAAATCTCTTTGTTCTTATACAGAAACCTGTTTCTTTGTATGCAAAAAAATTTTAGTTTTATTATTTTATCATTCATTATTATTTTATTATAGTCGAGATTATGATTAAGTTATTAGTTTTGAATGCGCAAAGGAGTGCACAGTGGGATGAAAAAAAAAAAACTAGTTTCAAAATAACTTGCAGAAATCAATTTTTGAGCGATTTTGGATTTAGTTCTTTAACAAACGTACGGAATTTTCTTTTTTTTTACAGAGAATTTTGTTTTGTATACAAAAATCTCTTTTTTTATACAGAAATGTCTTTTTCTTGAGTTTGCAAAAAAAAAGATTAGAAATCTCTCTTTTTTTATGCAGAAATCTTGTTCTTTATACAAAAACTTTTTTTTTTAGCCAGAAATCTCTTTTTGCATACATAAATATCTTCTTTGATACAAAAATCTAATTTTTTTTTCTTAAAAAAAAACCCTTATGAAAAAGAAGTATAAGTGACGACATGATCCAGTACTTCATTCGCGAAAAAGTATTGGAGTTCCAATACTTAATCGCGAAAAAAGTATTAGATTCAATACTTGCCAATTCTTCTTTTTATAAATTATATTAGTTTTATTATTTTATTATGAAAAAAATTATTATTTTCTCAATAATTATTTATTATCATTATATTATTATTAAGTTATTAGTTTTGATTGCTCAATGGCGTGCACAGTAGGATCAAATAAAAAAAAAGTTTAAAATAAATTGAGAAGCAAATTCTTGACAGATTTTGGATTGATTTCTTTGACAAAAATACAGAAATCTCTTTTTATACAGGAATCTCTTGACAAAAAGAATATTAATTTCATTACTTTATCATTAATTTTTTTAAATCATTCTATTATTTATTATTATTTTGAGATTATCAAGTTTTTAGTTTTGAATGCGCAATAGGGTGCATAGTTGAAAGATTCTACTGTACTGAATATTGATATATTCTATTGATGTGTAAGGGAGCTATAGCAATGCATAATATTTTAAAACACGCTTTTCTTGTAGTTTAACTTTTTTTTCAACATAATTCAAAGTTGATGAAAGAATATAAAAGATTTCTTGGTTTGAGCCAAATCGATTGACCTATGTTATTAATGCATTTTATTGAAGAGTAGGAAAGTTATGGTATTTTATATATATTTATAAAATCGATTTCCATACTAAAAATTTTCTCATTATAATTTAAAGTTGATGCAAGAAGAGAGAAGATGTGTTCATTCGAGCCGAATCGATTGACCTACAGTATTAATACATTTTATTGAAGAGTAAGGAAAATATGGTAATGCATAATATTTGAAAATACGCTTTTTCATACTTAAACTTTTTTCTTCAATATAATTCAAAGTTGATGCAAGAATGAGAAAAAAATTCCTTGGTTCGAGACGAATCGCTTGACCTACAATATTAATACATTTTATTATAGAGTAGGGAAGTTATGGTAATCCATATATTTTTAAACTCGATTGTTATAGTAAAAATGTTCTCATTCTCATAATTTAAAGTTGATTTGAGAATAGAAAAGTTGTGTTGATTTAAGACGAATTGATTGACCTACAACATTGACACATTTTACTGAAGAGTGAGGAAGCCATAATATTTTGAAACACGCTTTTTGTAGTAAAACTTTTTTTTCAACATAATTCAAAGTTGATGCAGGAACAGAAAATATGTGTTGATTCAAGACGAATCGATTCACCTACAATATTACTACATTTTATTATAGAGTAGGGAAGTTATAGTGATTTATATATTTTTAGAATCGATTTTCATACTAAATATTGTCTCATTCTCATAATTTGATGTTGATGCGAAAATACAAAAACTGTGTTGATTTAAGACGAATCGATTGGCTTACAACATTGATACATTTTATTGAAGAGTAAGGAAGCTATAGTAATGCATAATATTTGAAAATACGCTTTTTTATAGTAATACTTTTTTTCAACATAATTCAAAGTTGATGCAAGAATATAAAAGATTTCTTGGTTTGAGGCAAATCGATTGATCTATAGTATCAATATACTTTATTGAAGATTGAGCAAGCTATGCTTATTTATAATATTTGAATCATCGGTTTCGAACAGAAAAACTTTTTTCATCGACATAATTCAAAGCTGACGCATGAATAGAAAAGACTGTTTGATCATAAATTTTCAAATAGAATTCTGACAATTTTTGTAAAGAAATTATGAATCTGGGAAAGGGATGGGGTGCGACAGAACTTTTCCCTTCTCTTCTCCAGCTCGAAAAATTTTCATTCCGAATACAAAATTTGATTTTTCTGATTTGTCTTTGTATTTAAAAAATGTTTTGTATTATTTCGTATTTTTTGTAAATTTCTATTTTTAAATTGATCATAATGAAGATTTTGGTTTGTGTATTATTGAAACAAATAACTAATGCTTCCTCTATGAGAAAGCAAATACATTTGCTAACGGAAAGGAAAGTGCTCGTGAAATTAAAATTATAATTAATTAATGAATCACAAAAAATTTTGTTTTTTGATTTAGGGATGGAATGACGTTGGATTCCATGGCTCAGGTCAGATCAAGACACCGCAAATTGATGCCCTGGCTTACACTGGTCTCATGCTACATAGATATTATGTCACCCCAATTTGCACGCCCTCAAGAAGTGCCCTAATGACCGGCAAATATCCAATTCATACCGGTATGCAACATACGGTAAGTTTATGTAACTTTACACATAAAAAGCCTCTCAACTTCATTAAACTCAGTTTAATTTTAAATAAAAATTTATCAAATTATGTGCAGGATTTCAAATTTATTAAAAATTTTTAAACATCTGAGTAAAATTATGATAGACGTAATTGGAAATTTTAAGTAATTAAAAATAATTAAACATCCTTTCGTGCACCTTACATTTTCATAGATTAATAAAATTAAATAAAATAGAGATTTAACAGTTAAAAATGCTCTCTAAACAGAGGAAGTTTTATCATGAAAATAGGGAAATAATAGAGAAATAAATTTGTTTAATAGTTTAATTTTTTACGAAAAGGGATGAAGTTTCAGAAAATTAATTTTTCAACAAAAAGTTGCATTGACTAACAATCTGATGAACTTTTCAGCAAAAGAGAGGAATTTTTAACAAAATTATTTATTTATTAACAAAATGGTGTTGAATTTTTAACCAAATATTTGTATTTTCGAGCAGAAAGGTAAAATCGAGGCACCGGATGCAAGAAGGAAATATAAAATGATTTTGCTGGATTGGGGAGGCTCCTGGGCCTTTGAGAATAAAGTTTCGAATTTTTATTTTTCAAATACACATTTTTATTGATAATTTTGTGGCGCATCTTTTTCTTCAAAGAGTTGTTTTTTCGACCAAAAAACGACTTTGACAAAACAGTTGCATTTTTTAAGAAAATAATATAACGAACAACATAATAGTTGAATTTTGAAACTACAAATATAAATTTTTTACCAAAAAGACTAATTTTGTACCAAAAGACGACTTTTCAACAAAATGAGTAAATTTTCAACCAAAGAGTTGAATTTTCAACTCAAAAATTTGTTTTTAACCAAAAATGTAATAGTTGATTTTGAGCTTAAAAAATTACTTTGCAACAAAAAAAACAATTTCAAACTAGTTAAATTTAACCCAAAAAGACGAATTTTCAACAAAATACATGATTTTTCTATCAAATAGATGAATTTCCAATTTATAAAGGATACATTTTCTAACCAAAATGAAATAGTTAAGTTTTCAGAATTTTTTCATCATAAAAACAAAGCATTTTTAACGAAATAGTGGAATGTTCAACCAAAGAGGTGAATCTTTGAAATGTGATTTTTTAACAAAGTAATCCGAGTTTTAACCATGTAGTTGAATTTTGGACGAAAAAAAAGATGAATTCAGAACCACACAGTTAAATATTCATATAAATAGTTTAATTTTTAACCAAAAAGTTGGATTTGCGATCAAGATACTTGAATTTACAAAAAAAAATTAATTTACAACTGAATAGTTGAACTTTCAACTAAAAAAGATTAGTTTTCAACCAAAAACCGAATATAGTTGAATTTGTAGTTTAAGCAATAGTTTTCGACAAAAGAGTTAGGTTTACAATCAAGAAAGATGAATTTTAAATAAAAAATAAAATTGGTAAATTTTTATTTCGAATATTAATGTTCAGCCAGAAAAACTACGAATTTTTAACTAGTTGATTCCAACAAAAAGACGAATTTTCTTATAAATAGTTGAAATTTTAACAAAAAAATATTAAATTTCTACAAAAGTAGTTAAATTTTTAGCCCAAAAAGATGAATTTTCAAAAAAACATTTTCACATTATAGCAAATAGTTGAATTTTCAATCAAAAAGATGATTTTTCAACCGAGAAGAATAATTTTCTATCGAGAAAGATTAATTGTCTACAAAACAATTTAATTTTAAACCCGAAAATATAATTTTTCACCAAAAAAGTTTATTTTCAACTAAATAATTAGTATTTCAAATAAATAGTTTCATTTTAAAGCAAATAGTCGAATTTGCGACAAAATAGATGAATTTTGAAGAAACAAGAATAATTTTTTAATTTAAAAATGCCAATTTTTACCAAAAAATCAGTTTTCAATGAAGAAAAATGAATTTAAAACCCAAAAATAAAATTCGTAAATTTTCATTTTGAATATTCATATTCAGCCAAAAAAACGACGAATTTTTAATAAGTTAAGTTAAACAAAAGAGAAGAGTTTTCTACCAAATAGTTGAAATTTTCACCAGAAAATATTAAATTTCTAACAAAGTAGTTGAATTTTTAGCTTAAAACTATGCATTTGCAACAAAAGATTTCAACATTTTACTAAATAGTTGAATTTTCAATCAAAAAGATGATTTCTTAAACGGGAAGATTAATTTTCTTCCGAGAAATATGGATTGTCTATAAAACAATTAAATTTCAATTCCGAAAATATAATTTCTCAGCAAAAAAGTTTATTTTCAACTAAATGGCTAGATTTCCAAATAAACAATTTCATTTTAATGCAAATAGTCGAATTTGCAAACAAATAGATGAATTTTGAAGAAACAAGAATAATTGTTTAATTTAAAAACGTCAATTCTGACCAAAAAATCAGTTTTCAATCAAGAAAGATGAATTTGCAACCAAATAGTTGGATTTTCGACAGGACAAAAATAGCTTTTTAACTGAAAATAGTATCGGGAAATTTTTAATTAAAAAAATTAATGTTCGAAAAAATAAACTAATTTTCACCTAGTTAGATTCAGCAAAAAAAGACGAATTTTTTTAAACGAAATAATTGAAACCTTCACCAAAAAAAGAATAATTTTCAAACATACTTTTTCAATCAAAAATATCATTTTTTAATCAGGAAAATTAATTATTTATGAAGGAAGATTAATTTTCAGCAAAATTGTTTTTGAAAGAGAAAAAGATGAACTGTCTATAGAACAGGTGAATTTTTTACCCGAAAATATGATTTGTTTAGCAGAAAGTTTCCACATTCAACCAAATAGTTAAATTTTCAATTAAAAAGATGATTTTTCAACGAGTAAGTTTAATTTTCTACTCAGAAAGACGAATTGTCTAAAAAAAAAATTTCAAAAAAAAAAAATGATTTTTTAACAAAAAGGTTTATTTTCTACCCAATAGTTCAATTTTCTACCAAACAGTACAATTTTCAAACAAATAGTTTCATTTTTAACCGAGTATTTGATTTTGCAACACAAATGCTTGAATTTGCAACAAAAAAGTTAATTTACAGCCAAATATTTGAATTTGCAACTAAAAAATATTAGTTTTAAACCAAAAATGGAACATGTAGTTAAATTTTTAGTTTAAAAACTTACATTGAAAAAAAGAATTTTCGACCAATTAAATTCAACAGAATTGTTGAATCCTGTACGAATTTTCAACAGAGAGTTAAATTTTCAATCAAGAAAAGTGAATTTTAAACCAAATAGCTGAATTTTTATCTGATGAATATCAGTTTTTAACGAAAAATATAATTCGCTAAATTCTCAGTTTAAAAAATTAATTTTTAACACCGAAAAAAACCTTATTTAACTAGCTGAATTCAACCTAAATGTACGAATTTTGACCAAAGTATGTAATTTTTTTTATGAAAGAGATGAATTTTCAATGAAGAAGTCGATTCTTATACCCAAGAAGATTTTTTGTTTACAAGAAAATACGAATTTTCAATATAACTTCAATTTTTATCCAAACGAAATAAATTCCAGATCAAAAATATAATAATGGACTGTTTATCCAAAAGTAGATGGATTTTCGTACGAGAAAAATGTGAATTTTTCTGCAAATTGGGAAAAAATAATTTCAGAATTTTACAATACTTCCTTTTATTAAATTCAGGTAAACTTTACTTAAATCCAGATCAATTTTGGCTTCATTTAAGTTCACCTGTGCATTTAAGTTGTGCCATTTTCAAGTATTAATTTTTACTCTCTAATATGATTGGCCTATAAGCAATTGTTAAAATGGGTCATTTTTAAAATGATCTTATGAATAAAAATGTTGTTATATCAAATCAAAGGAGAATCTCATCCGATTTTCTCATGAGCTGATAATAGTTTACTTGCTGGCTTCGAAATTACGTCCTATAGACTATAAAACAATATTTTATGCATGGCATTATCGAGTTTATATCGAAACTTTGAACACAATGTTTCGAACATAATTTGGACCTTAGAACTTCTATAATTAATAACTTATTTGTTAACAGTATTCTCCAGTATGAATAAATAAAGCCAATTTTTTTATCAGATAACTAAATTTGTGATCAGAGTGTCATACAGGGGTAGTGATGTTTTTTATCAAAAATTCCTGCGACTAACTGAAAATCGATTTAAACCTGTTTTGCCTTTTTCATCGGGTTTTTTATGAGGTTATATTCGAGAGAAGTGTGACATTCGGAATAATCACATCGAAAGTTTCGAACAGGATTAGTGGAATTCATGGCTTGCTGAACAATTTTAGCCAGCTGCGTTTCAATATATGGCACACATTCAAACGGATTCTCTCTGCAAACTGTTCATTTAGTTATTAACTGAATTTTTAATTTAATTTTCCAATTTAGAATTATGATATTGAATATATTTTTCAAAATTTGTTATTCTTGAATTATAATGTATAAAAACTGAAATTGTAAGGAACTTCCCTACAATTAAATAACTTCCCTACAATTAAAATTTTGAAATGAGATATAAGGTCCTCAGTTTACATACTTTTCACATTAGAATGCCTATTAAACAATTCAAAATCATATTTCTTTGAAGAATTCTAATTCAAAATTTTTGAACGTTTAAACCTTATTTTAATTTTGAATTTCTCAAGAGCATCTGAAAGTCTGTCACGTGACAGACTGACACTGAAACCTGGATTCAAGTACCGTTTCTGCCATAGCTTGCAGTGCCCTTGATCATGAATTCAGGAAATCCAAACTTGAATATTCTGTCGCCACGCTGCTGCTTATCACGCATGAATAAGCACCGCCTCTATTTTGTCCCGCGGTCCCCGCATCAACAAAATGCCAAGGACTGAAATTCTAGGGACGTTGCTAGCCCAGGTTTCTTGAATTATATTTTTTTCTGTACTCCATCTCGCTTGGTTAAAAATTGTACTATTTGGTTGCAAATTTAATTATTTTTTCGAAAATATAACTTCTTCATCAAAAAATAATTTTTTTAGTCAATAATTTATCTCTTTGATTGAAAATTTAAATATTTTGTTAAAATTCGTTTGATGTTTATCTTGAAGATAATTTTTTAACTGAAAATTAAACTGCCTCATTTCGGGTTCAAAATTTATCATTTTTTTGATTGAAAATTCAACTATTTAGTTTAAAATATATCGTTTTTAGTTAAGTGTTCAACTTGGTTGAAAAAAAAATCTTTTTGGTTGAATTTTGAACTCCTTTGTTGAAAATTTATTTTTTTGTTGAAGATTCATCTCTTTGATTGAAAATTCGAATATTTGGTTGAAAATACGTTTTTTGTTAATCGAGAATTTATTTATTAAACTGAATATATAACTATTTTATTTTTGGTTAATAATTTCGGTTTTCTAGCTGAAAATTAAACCATTTTTTTTTTAATTGGGGGGGGGGGGATTTTATTTTTTTGTTCCAAAAATCGACTACTTGGTTTAAGATTAAACTACTATGTAAAAAAATCATTTTTTGTTGTTGTTAAAAATTCATCAATTTAATTAGAAATTCAACTGTTAGGTTGTAAATTAACTTTTTTGTTGAAAATTCAACTATTTTGTAGAAAATTGAACTATTTGACTGAAAATTCACTTTCTTGTTAAAAATTAATATTTTTCGTTAAAAATTCATATTTTCTTTTGAAAACTAAACTATTTTGGTGGAAAATTTAACTTTTTGGATACCACTTAAACTATTTATTTGAAAATTCAACTATTTGGTAGAAAATTAACGTTTTTGTAGAGAAATCATATTTTTTAGATAAAAATTCAACTATTATGTAGATAATTCGTCTTTTTGGCTAAAAAATTCTACAATTTTGTTGAAACATCGCCTGTTATACAATATCGTTAGTCTCTTTTGTGTAAAATTTATCTTCTTTTTCTTAATTGAAAATTAACTTTCTCATTCGAAATTTATATTTTCCGGTTCAAAAGTCAACTGTTTTTCTGAAACGTTCGGCTTGTCAGCTTAAAAACTGGAATTGTTTGTTGAAAATTCGTCTTTTTGGTTAGAAAATTGACCTTTAATTTTAAACATTCATCTTCTTCAACGAGGATTTAACTATTTAGTTGAAAATTTGTCTTTTTTTTTATTAAATTCAACTAGTTAAAAATTCGTTTTTTATTGAAAATTAATTTTTCAAACTGCAAATTTAACGATTTCAATTTCGATTCACAAACTATTTTTATTTAGTTGAAAACTCAACTGTTTGGTGAATATTTAATGTATTTTGTTCAAAGTGCCCCTTTGAGAAGAAAATTCATCTTTGTCGACTAATAATTAACGGATTCGGTCGAAAGTTTAATTATTTTGTTGACAGTTTAATTAATTCGTTTGAAATTCAACTTCCTTTAATAGAAAATTTGCCCTTTCTGGATTGAAAATTAATCTTCAATGATAAAAAAGTCGTCTTTTAGGGTTAAAAATATACTTTCTGATTGAAAATTCAACTTTTCGGGTTGGAAATCGCTTTAAAATGCCATTGTTTTTGGTTGAATTTTTATATTTTCTGTTTGAAAACTCGACCGTTTGATTAAAAATTTGATTGCATTCTTGAAATTTAACTTCTTTCTTAAAGTCATCTTGCTTGTTCAAAAAATCGCCGTTTGGTTTGAAAATTCATGTTTTATGGTAGAAAAGTCACCCTCCTTGGTAAAATATTTATCGTTCTTGGTTGAAAACGAACTCTTTTTATTGAATATTCGACTGTCTGCGAAAAAATTATGATTCTTGGCTTGGAAATTTAACCATTTTCTTGACAAAAATATAATTATTTTTAACTTCTTTGTTGAAAACTCGTCTGCTTCAGTTGAAAGTTCAACTCCTTGCTTCTCAATGCAAATGATTGGTTAAAAGTTATCATTTTCTTCCTCAAATTTGTTTTTTTTTTGGTTGCAACTTCATCTTTGGTTGCAAATGCAATAATATATTTCCAGTCTTTTGAGTGAATTTTGTGCTACCTTACTTTCGTAACGAATTCACAAGTCACGAAATTTGTGAAAAATTTCCCCTTAAATGAAAAAAATAGTATATGTTCAAAAATCCATGACAGGTTAAATTACAATATGAAAACCAGTCCTTACGATGTATGCTGATGCAATAAAGTTTTTTTTCTTTTTGTTGGAAATAATATCATGGTTTGAATGTAAAACCACAAAAAATGAACTGCAATCTGTGCGACGAATTTTTATGGAAAAATGTGTAGCAGTCGAGGGGAAACAATTAAATGGTTGATTTTTCTACCAAAGTATTTTAATTTTTATTCCAAAACGACGAATTTTCAACAACTATTACATTTTTCACAACTTAGACTGATTTCTAAAAGAATTCTTAAATTGGCAACAATTTGGATAATCTTTCAACCCATTAGTTGGATTTTCTACTAAGAAGATTAATTTTATACAAAAAATAGAAATTTTCATCAAAGCACATGGATTTTCAATAAAAAAACTTTATTTTAAGCCAAATAGTTGAATTTTCTGCCAAAGTGAGTGAATTTTTAACATAAAAAGAAACAAAAAGAAAGAATTTTTAATTTTAAAATGATGAATAGCCAACTAAAACATGAATATTCAACAAAGTAGTTCCACTTTTAATCAAATATTTGAATTTTTAACCAAGAATATTAATTTCTCACCATCAGAAAATATCATTTAAAAAAAAATGAATTTTCAATCAGATAGTTAAATTTTTATCCAAAAAAGATAATCTAACAATAAAAAATGGTATCAATTTTCTAACAACAAAGACAAATTTAGAAAAAAAACATGAATTTTGAACGGAATAAATAAGTTTTCCATGAAACAGTTGAATTTTTAACCAAAAAGATGAATTTTGAATTTTATAATTTTTCAAATCAATTTTCAATTTCTTAATTAAATTTTACGAAAAATGGGACAGTTGAATTCTTAATAAAAAAAAATTTTTATCAAACAAAAAAAAACGAATTTGAATAAAATAGTTGAGTTTTTAACAAAAAATTGAATTTTCAAGCAAAAATCTTAATTTTCTATGAAAAAAAACGAAATTACAAGAAAATAAAGTCATTTTCAACTGAGAAAGACAAGTCTTTACTAAAAGTGGGACAGTTAAATTTTTAACAAAAAATGTATTTTCGAACAAACGAAAAAACTAATTTTGATGAAATCCTTAAATTTTCAACAAACTAGTTGAATTTTCAAGCTAGACTCTTAATTTTCGAGAAAAAAAACGAAAGTTCAACAAATTGAAGTAATTTTTGACGGCGAAAGACAATTTTTTACCAAATATGGAACAGTTAAATTTCTAGTTGAATAACGGATTTTTCAACCAAAATAAAACCAATTTTTCGGCAAATAGATAAACTTTCAACCAACGAGAAATTAAATTTCTTTGTTTAAAAATAATTTTTCTAACCAGAAACCTAACTATTCCATTTTTCTTTGAAAAACGTATATTTTTTAGTTGAAAATTTAATTGACAATTCAATGGAATCACCATTTTTTATTCAAGTATTTTGAAGAAAGCTTCAATTTTCATTATGATATTTTGTGTATCATAATTTTATCACTCTATCAACTAGATCGAAAATACCACCAATGTTATTGTAAATTGCGTGCGATATGAAGCGAAATTATGAAAACAGCCTGACCATATAGGTTTCCTTCACAATAAGTAACAATTTTGTAATTGTAATAACAAATAATTTGATAATTTATCTATTAAAAGTATTAAATCTAAGAAATTAATTTCATTTTTCTTTGCTAATTCCATAGCGAATTACATTGTTTAAGACTTCTTTTACAATATTTGCCATTAAAATATTACCAGCTGCAGATCTGTATCAGAACGTGTCGTTAAACATCAACTAATAACCGACTATACTGGTAGAAGCCACTAATTGATATTCATTTAATTAAATGATTCCAACTTTTTGATGTTTACCTGTAAAGAGTTTGATGGATTATAGGACAAAGAAATCCATTTAGTACTCTGCACAAGTATCTGCAATAGTCCATAATTCAAGTAATATAAAATGGAAGGAATGAAACTGCTCTGAGTCTGGAATATTGAATCCTGAGGAAGAGTATGTGCTCCTCCATTCACGTTTGAATCACTTGGATCGGTTGATGGGTTTTATTTGCATCTGCATTTTACAATTTACATTACATCCAAATAGGTTCTTAAAGCTGCAGAGCCCAGAGGACTTCCACTCAATGAGAAACTATTACCACAGTATCTGAAGGAACTCGGTTATAGTACGCACATCGTGGGAAAGTGGCACCTGGGACATTATAAGAAGGAATATACGCCACTCTATCGAGGATTCGATTCACACCTTGGATTCTGGTCTGGTCATCAAGACTACTTTGATCATACTGCAGTCGAAGAAGTATGTAGATTTTTCAACAAATTTCTAAAAATTACCAATTTTCGAGGGTGCATAATGGGGGTTTTATAGCAAAAGACACGACAATTTTGTCCAACTCTGTGGGACGAATGTACATATTCGGTTAAAAAAACCAACGTTTCCAGAACACACTCCTCTCCTGATCAGGGGAATGATAATAAATAAGAAAATCCTTTGTGGTGTGAGTATCCCTGATTTCCTGTTTACATTGATCCAATCCTTGATGTTGAGGAACATGTTATGGTCATATTTATGTTTAGGAAGATTCAATATAATCATGTGCAGGCACAGTTCTAGTACATAGGGAATAATAATATAAAAATTCTTTAACGTCCGAGAACCAATATTCAAGAAAAAAAACTAAAATGGTATCTAACTCTATCGGATAAATTAATTCGGTTGAACACCCCAAAGTTTCTAGAAGACACTATTCTCCCCATCAGCGAATGATAATAAATAAGAAAATCTTCCCTAGCTAGAGTATCCCTGATGTCCTAGTTCACATTGATCCAATCCTTGATGCTGACGAAGATGAAATGGTCATATTCATTTTTAGGAAGATTTGAGCTATTCACGTTTAGGCATAGTTCTAGTCCACGTCGGTTAATAATGTAAAAGTTCCTTAACGTCCGAAAACCAATACTTAGGGGAAGAAAAACATCTAAAATATTGTTCAACTCTATAGAATGAATTCATTCAATTAAAAAACTCAACTTTTCTAGAACACACTGTTTTCATCAGGGGAATGACAAATTTTAATAAGATATCCTAGCGTGAGTATCCCTGATGTTATTGTTTCCATTTATCCAATCCTTGATGTTGAGAAAGATATCATTGTCATATTTATGTTCAAGAAGATATTCGGTTGAAAACCCCAAAGTTTCTAGAAGACACTGTTCTCCTCATCAGCGAATGATAATAAATAAGAAAATCCTCCCTAACTTGAGTATCCCTGATGTCCTGGTTTTACATTCATCCAATCCTTGATGTTGAGAAGGATGGAATGGATATATTAATTTTTAGGAAGATTTCAGCTAATCACGTTTAGGCATAGTTCTACTCCATGTGGATTATTAATAAAAAAAGTTCTGTAACATCCGAGAACCAATACTTAGGGACAGGAAAAAAACTAAAATATTGTACAACTCTATAGAATGAATTCATTCAATTCAAAACCTCAACTTTTCTATAACACACTGTTTTCATCAGAGGAATGACAAATTTTAATAAGATATCCTAGCGTGAGTATCCCTGATTTTCTTGTTTCCATCCATCGAATCCTTGATGTTGAGGAAGATATCAGTGTCATATTTATGTTCAAGAAGATATTCGGTTGAAAATCCCAACGTTTCTAGAACATACTGTTCTTCTCATCAGCAAATTATAATAAATAAGAAGATCCTCCCTAACTTGAGTACCTCTGATGTCCTGGTTTTACATTCATCCAATCCTTGATGTTGAGAAAGCTGAAATAGTCATATTCATTTTTAGCAAGATTTGAGCTAATCACGTTTAGGCATAGTTCTAGTCCACGTCGGTTAATAATGTAAAAGTTCCTTGACGTCCGAGAACCAATACTTAGGGAAGAGAAGACAACTAAAATATTGTTCAACTCTATAGAATGAATTTATTCAATTAAACAACTCAACATTTCTAAAACACACTGTTCTCATCAGGGAGATGCAAAATATGATATTAATGTTAAACTTAAAACTATCAATTGTCAACCAAAAGTTGAATATTAAAATTTTTAGTTGATAACATTAATTTTCAAAAAGAAAAAAAAACTAATTCCAACAAAACAGTTAAATTTTCAACTACTAATATGAAGTTTTGACAAACCATTTCAAATATCAAACAAGTAGTTGATTTTTTAATTAAGAAGATTAATTTCTTCCCGAAAAAGACGAATTTATAACAAAAACAGAAATTCGCAATCATATTTTTAAATTTTCAACCAGAAACTATCAAGCTTCAATCAAAAATATATATATTTTTAGTTAAATCTTCAGTTGGAAAAATTAACATTCAATTAAACAAGAAACGAATATTCAACAGAAAGTACAATCTTCAACCAATGAATAGAATTTTCAGCAAATAAGTTCAACTTTCAACGAAGTAGTTGAATTTTCAACAAGAAAAGATAATTTTCAATGAAAAATGTATTCATTGAATTTTGAACTGAAATCTATAAATTTTCAACTAAGTGAATTAATTTTTAACAAAACTAAAAACGATCTAGTTTTCACCAATAATATAATAGTGAAGTTTCAGTTAAGAAAATCAACTTTCAGCCAAACAAAAAACCAATCTTCCACAAAATACTTCAATCTTCAATCAATAAAATGAATTGTTTACAAATGAGTTCAACTCTCAATTAACTAATTGAATTTTTAACAAACAAAAAAAAAAGAAAATTCTCAATTAAAGATTCAATAATTGAATTGTCAACTAGAATCGTTAAATCTTCAACCAAAAATGGATTAGGTAAATTTTCAGATAAGAAAACTAATTCCCAACGAAAATAAACGACGAAAAAAATGTTGCAAGATATTTCCGAAGATTACAATTTTTTGAAGAATTTTAGAAATTCTGGGGTATTTTGAAAGATTCCAAGAAATTTCACGTAACCAAAATGATATAAAGGTATTTAAAAAGATTCCAAGAAATTTTCGAGAGCTTTCAAAAAAATTCATAGGATTTTAAATGTTTTCAAATGATTGGAAATATTTTAGAATATTTTGAAGGATTGCAAGGAATTTTTAAGGGATTAAACATATTTCAAGGAATTTCAAGGAATATCATGAGGTTTTATGTAACTTCACAGAATTTAAAGCAGTTATAAAATATTTTAACGGAATCTTACAAAGAATGATTCACAAGAATTGAGGGATTCTAAAGGATTTCAAAAATGGGAAGAGATAATCTAAAATTATAAACTTAACTGATTTGACCAAAGATTTGAGAAATTTCTATAAACTCGTTCCATTTAAAATGTTCAGGTTATTATTCTACTAAATGACATAATATACTTCAATTTCATCATGATTTATTATTTGTATGAGAAGAAAATATTTTTGCTGTTGTGAGAAACACTGAGACAATATCTTTCGAAGGTAAAATTTACGATACAATATTTTCTCTTCGACCTTTTATTAACACGTCGACCGGAATTTCGATTCGCCTGAGGATATTTTTTTATACGGTAGAAATAGAGGTAGCTAATGATGATAAATCATTTAAGACGTACACAGTTTCAATGTAAAAATTACTCCATCAATGAAAATTTTAATTCAAGTTGCGACGAATTGAGGTCTTGATGCTTAAATTAATTATGGTTTCCACAAATTAAGAAGACTATTTATTAAAAATTGGGGAAAATTTTCATTTGTTTATAAAAATTGTTTTATAATTAAGAGCTTTCATCGCTATAAATAATATAGTAGCAAAAAGTTTTTGGACAAAAATTGTTTACTTATAACATCACAAACAATTTTCTGTCTCACTTCAACCTACAGAACATTATTTTCAGTTAATATTTACATTGCTTTATGTAATGTTTTTATAAAATTGAAGATCTTAAAAGAAATTGTTTCACTGGAAAGTTGGACAACAAAAAATTTTTGTTTAGTCAGGATGAAATATTCGCAGTCGCTCTTATATATAGCTGTTGTTTAGCCTAAAATGTTCATTTTCGTTTGTTTTTTGGAATTTTGTAAATGCTTCAACTCCGGTAATTTTTCTGCTATCAAAAAAAAGTAATCAGCATATTTTGTTCGCCTTTTTGTTTTCTATTAATATCCGTCAATAGAATTCCTAAATATTGAAAAAAGTGTTCTCAAACATTTTCAAAATGTGCTCACTTTTTAAATTTTTATTCAAAATGGCTGGCTAACGAACTTGACCTTCATTTCAGGACACTTGAAGAGCATACCAAAGTCCAATCCAAAAGGTTAATTCTTCTGAAAGTTGTCGTGCTAACAAACTAAAAATCTACAGACTGACAGACAAACAGACAGACAAACAGACAGCCAAACAGACAGAGAAACAGACAAACAGACAGACAAACAGACAAACAGACAGACAGACAAACAGACAGACAAAAACGGGGGAAAATTTTACACAAATATAATGCCTTCCCATCATAGGATGATAATGTAAAAGGGAAAGTTGACCATTGTTTGTAGATCATTAGGGTGGTCCAAATAATTTTTTTTCGAATTTTTATGAATAACATCCGGAAATTTGTTCCAATCCACACAAAAATGAATCCATTTCTTTTGTTTGAAACCAAAAATTATATTTAGAGGTGCGCAAACCCCATAAAGTTTAACACGTATTTCCCATAAGAAAAGAAGACGTTTTTGTACATTTTACTCAGAATCCTTAATATTAGCTGAAGCGAGTTGAAACTCAACATTTTTCTTGGTAATTTAACCATAGAATGCAAATGAAATATATTTTTTCAAGTATCAACGCCATAAGCCTGTTTGATAGGATCCCAAAAAAATCTCATATCTCTAATCTTGAGTTTTTCTTTGACTTTTTAGTTAGTAATAAATAATAAGTGAACCTCGACAAAAATAATCTTTAAAATAGGATTTTACTTTTGTAAGTGAATTATTTTTGCTTTTTTCTCAATGTTTGACAAAATTCATTCAAACAAAAAAGCTATCTTACACAAGAGACAGAAACAGAGAATTGAATAATTAGGAGTAGATGCGAGAACTGGGTATAGAGAAGACTTTGGAATTGAACATATTTTGATATCAGCCTTCCTCCAGCAAAATATATTCATGAAAAAGAAAGGGATTTGTTTAAAATATGTTTCTCTATAATGCTTATTTATCATTTGTTCATAACTAAAAAGGCAAAGCAAAGTTAACAATTTTAGAAGAAACAGTACCTTTCTAGGACTTATCTAAGAGACCATAGTTATAAACAATAATGAATTCTCTAAACAACCATTTTCATTAATTTGTCAACCTTGAAAGTCTAGAATGTCAGGCTGACTAGATTTGAGCTTTAACTATGGGAGAGTCACCTAGATAGTATAGCATCCCATCCTTGATGCCTCAAAATTTGATGATTACCTTTACTATCCCAGATTGTAAATTTGACAATCCTGGAGTGTGAACCTAATTTCCCATACCAAAAAACTAGGGTTTAAGTTTTGTTTTATGCCATTTTCTCACCAAGCCATTCTGAGCTTTAGTTATGTACACTATATTAATCAATGTCAAAACTGAAATAACAATTGAATTGCTTCCAATATTCGCATTTCTCAATATGAACCAATTATGGCTTAATTCTGTTCCAGTACATTTTTTCGCCGCTTTTTCGTTCAAGATGAACCTCTTTTTTTGTGCAGGAGTGATAGCTTGATTATCTTGGAGTGTTAAGTTAATTATACCAGAGTGTCATCTTTAGTATTTGTTGTCCTTCTTCTACCTACATATTTATTGATGAGAGCGAGACAGATGAGAGGCGGAAATTTAAATTATTAAATGACACCTGAAAAACGTGAAAAGTGATATAAAGTCCATAAAGTCTGAAAGCGTCTTTCTTATTCTTGAAGAGTAAGATGCTTAAGACATGATTTAATATTCACAAACGCTTTGACAAAATATTACTTTGAGCACGAAAGGCAAAGGAATCGGCGTCACTGCACTCGATTGAAACATTTTCATCACTGGAGAATTCAGAAAGGGATGTAAATGCGTATCACAAATCTCGCAAGTCTTGTTTCTTCATCAACGGATGACGAAATTTTGAGCGAGTTTCCGGTCGAGAATGTTGATAATTCGCACTGATTAATGAGTGACGCCTTTGTCTTCATTTCCTCGAAAGCATCGACTTTTACCAAAGATATTATTTTTACTTTGAAAATAAGAACAAAAACCACTTAATCCACCATCCACTATTTTCTCTGCATCTTTTCCACTCTCCACACATGTGCGAAATATCAACAAGTGGTTTAAGCTAATTTAAAATTTGTCTAACAGGGTAAACATGACGCCATGTTCACTTGGCGCCCGGTAGAAATCGTAAAGCAGCCACTTTTGATTGACAATCCTAGTGTCTATTTGATTATCCTTATAGTGAGTCTAAAACACTTGTGGATATTTAAACAGACTATGAAATTGTGGTCTGCCTTATGAGGAACAAGTTAAGGATATCTAGAAGATCAAACTGACCATCTAATTTTTGACACTCCAAGTTTGAGCATTGACTATCCACTCTTCTCCGTGTATTATTTAAATCGCAATGTGTGTATAGCGTGGGTCTCTATTGAATCAGGATTTGAACAGCAGAAGTTTGTGTTCATTCTAGTGTTAATAAGGGGGTCGCGCTAAATCGTGCATTTACTTGGAAATATAGTCAAGAACCTATTCTCTTAGCCGGCAAGGAATACTTCCACTTCAGTCTGTTCATTACGGAAAGAGCAGAGTAACTGAATCCGCAGTTTGCATTTACTTAAATTTACATACGGAATATTATAAATCAACTTGCAGAATCTGTTTGTCGTGGAAATTTTTCTCTTTTTTCAAATTTAGTTTTGACGTCCATAAACCCATTAGAGAAAATTAATTATAATATTTCTCTTTAGTTTATGTTCTATAGAGAATAAAGATAACTTGATATCAGGTTGGCTAACAAACTAATAATTAATTAAATAGGAATTTTTCTTAATTATCAAGAAATCAAATGGTCTACCATCTCATGTGAAGAAATATATTCCGAAAAATGGTCCAAAAGGCTAATTAATACACCAAAATTCAGATGAGAAAAGTGAGAAAAGGAAGTGCATGAGGAGGTTTTTCAAATCAATCATTCGTCATATATCTCACAAAAATACGCAAACTAACTGATACCCCCATAATAGGATTCATACTTTTTAATCACATCCAGTATCCACTAAGTAAAGCTTTCCACGAGGGTCCATTAGTATCCAAGATCGTTCGATTCAGGCGTCTCTCATTCTGCTGTCACTTTTTATCACACATTTCTTAGAAACTATTTTTCTCCACACTTTCCTGTCCTGGCATACAACTTTAGATTCCTTTACGTCCATACATTTTCTCATGCAATCTCTACTTTTGTTAATGGCTCCTGCACAGCCGACAACCGTTTCCTACCCTCGTTTATACGCCTGGCTATCTCTCCATCGATCTTTCCGTCAGTGGTAAATATACTTCCAAGATACACGCAATTATCAACTTGCTGTATCCTCCCTTCGTCTTAGACTTTAAGGCAATGTTCCATACTGTTTTTTTTATCCCTTCCTTTAAACAACATACTTTTTTTTGTTCATGTTAATTTTGAGACTTATGTTCTTCATGTTAGTATTCAGTTTGCTCAACATTGTTTGCAAGTCATCGTCTCATTTTGCCGAAACAACCTTATCATTTAAAACGCTAACCCACGTACCTTCACTATCCTGAGATCCATATCTGAGAAAGTCAATCATACTGTGGCTTTCACAGAATATTTGTAATAAACATGCCTTTTTCTAAACATAAGCTAACCAATTGGTCCCCGCTACCATTCGTTTTTGGATCACCAGAATTACATAGTACCCTGCCCGCACCTTTGCGCTTGAATCGAAGCCATTCACTCATATCTCCTAGTAGAATGATTTGTTCTCCGTGTTCAACAGAAACGTAGCATGATATAATGAATAATCTTCTCATTCTCACTTTCATTTTCATTCATAACAATCTAGAAGACACAAATTTATACTCCCTGACATGCTGTTTTGCTCTTTCGTTCATAATCATACCGACTTATTGGCTAAAATATGATGCACTATCTACTCCTGACCATAGTTCGAGTCCGTTTTGTAACTTATACTCCCTGACATGGTGTTTCACTCCCTCATTCATAGTCATACCGACCTCTTGGCTAAAATATGATTCACTATCTACTCCTGACCATAGTTCGAGTCCGTTTTTTAACTTATACTCCCTGACATGGTGTTTTGCTCTCTCATTCATAATCATACCGACTTCTTGGCCAAAATATGGTTCACCACTCCTGACCATAGTTCGAATCGGTTTTGTAACTTATACTCCCTGAAATGGTGTTTTGCTCTCTCATTCATAATCATACCGACTTCTTGGCTACCATATGATACACCATCTACTCCTGACCATAGTTCGAGTCCGTTTTGTAACTTAAATACTCCCTGACATGGTGTTTTTCTCTCTGATTCATAATCATACCGACTTCTTGGCTACAATATGAGTCACCATCTACTCCTGACCATAGTTCGAGTCCGTTTTGTAACACCCCATTTTCCATCACTCTTCTGTACTATTTTTTTTTCTTTTTTTGAAGGTACACATACCATATAAATTTCGAACATTTTCATATTGCATTATTTTTTTGCGGTATCTTAGAATTTTTGAATAAAAGTCATCAAGATTCGCAATTTTTAAGAATTTCAGTTTATGTTGGCATTTTATACCAGATATGGATATTTAACAGAAATGGTAATTTGAAACCAAAATCATTAGATTTCAAAGGTTCATAATTCTTCAACAATTTTAGCTTATGCTAGCGTTTTACATAAAAAAATGTGTTTTTTCACGTACTTTAAACCAGACATCATTGAAATTTGCAAAAGATTTATAATGTTTCAACAGTTTTGGATTATGTCAGTGCTTTCGACTCAAATTGGCATTTTGAATACAAAAATATATATATTTGAAAGAAAATTTATAACTTTCAAAAATTTTGGGTTTCGTTAGTGTTTTACACCAAAAATTAATATATTTGAAAATGAAAATGATTATAATTCGAAGAAGATTTAGAACATCTTAATTTTGATTTATGTTAGTGTTTTTGACCGGAAATTAGTATTTTTACTAATAAATAAACGATTTCAAAGAAGATTCACAGATTCAAACAATTTTAGGTTATGCTGTCGCTTATGCATAAAATGATATTTTGAAACAAAAATAATCAAATTTCGAAGTAGATTTACAATTTTGAAAAATTTTCTGTTATGTTTTTTCATAGGAAATTATTAGTATTATTTTCAAAAAATATCAAATTTCAAAGAATATGTACAATTTTCCAACAACTTTAGGTTTATATTTCTGTTTCGCCTAAAAAGTTCACTATTCAATAAACCATCATTACATTAATGATTCTTGTTTAAAATAATAAAATTTATAAGCTTGAAGAATTTCGGATTGTTTCAGTGTTTTTTGTCAGAAATTTTATTTTTTATTCAAAACTGATTAGATTTCAAAAACGTTTATTAATTTTTGAAAATTTTTAGTTCATGTTACACAATTTCAGATTATATTAACATTTTGTACCGAGTAACAGTTATGTAATACAAAAAAATTAGGTTTAAAAGAAGATTTACAAATTGTGTGAGACGGCATGAGGGGGGGGGGGGGGGTATAGATTTTTAGAATAATCTAAAATTCCCGTGTTGCTCATTTAAATAACTTGTTCATTCCACAAATCTGCATAGACCCAGGCTGCTGATCAATTTCTTTAGCAATCACCCGAGGCGAAGAGCACCACAAAGTCATCATGTGATTTTGATTTTTTTTTCAGAAACAATGGGGCTTGGATATGAGGCGTGGATTAGATACAGCGTGGGATCTTCACGGTCAATATTCTACACAAGTTTTCACAAAAGAAGCTGTGGGAATAATAAAAAATCACACCACCAGTGAGCCCTTGTTTTTATATATTGCACACACCGCAGTGCATTCTGCGAATCCGTACATGCCACTTCAAGCACCGTTGGGATCGATTTATTCAAATTTGGGCTGCGATAAAAACCAAGCCCGTTGTTTGTATGCAGGTATGTTAATATTTCTAGTTGAAGAATTTTTTTTTCTAATTCAATTCTCAAACCGTAATCTAACTTATACAAGTATATGAAAGGACATTTGAATAAGTAAGAAATTAATGGATTTTATCAACTTTTATTATTCATAATCTTTCACATCAGTAAAAGAGGGGGACTCACATATTAGAATCATGGTGCGGTCTGTGTGACCGCACGTCCACACGTTCATTTTCATAAATAATATCTTGAAACAAATTGAAACAGAAATTCAAAATTGTGGCGCTGACTTGGTCGTGCGGTCTCATAGACCGCGTATGAGCTTTCAACTGATATTAGTCAACAATTACACGTAGGAGCACACATTGTCCACCTATTTCGGCGAAATCACCACTTAAACTGAAGCTATCAATAACGGCAGCCTCGAGGAAGGTCAGGGGGGAGGGACCCACATATCTGAATCATGGTGCGGTCTCTGAGATCGCATGTTCACACTGAAAGGTTGAGATTTTTTTAAAGATATCCTGAAAATCGCATTAAAAAAATATCCTTTCGCACTTATTAATATCACAGTCACGCAAAAAACAAACACAGTCTCTTGATCTGGTTTTTCGATATACTGAATGTAAATTCGCTGTCAGGATTAATCCTGTACGTTGTCCTCTAACACTAACCTTAAAAATTAAAACTCAATAAAATGAAATAAGTTTGTGATATATTGCCTCGAAGGGTGATTTTTTAAAGCTTATATCAGCGTAGTCTCGTTCTTACAATTGACGTGACCTAACTTCAACTTAACTAACCTAAAACTACCCAACCTAACCTAACCTGGCCTTACATAACCCTTATCTTCCATCGCTATGTCGTTAGTTTCGTCAAATAAAATACTATGTCAGGTTTCGATATGATGCTCAGCTAGTGCTGATTGTGTGAAATGTTTAAGCCCGACTTTACTCTCATGTTCCTTTACATGTTGGCTCACCGCCATCCTGTTTTCTCCCATATAAACTGTTTTACAAGAACAAGGTATTTTATGTACTCTCCGACCCGACGTTGATACTGGGGTTCGTAATACCTGCATCGTAAATACTTTCTTCTTGTGCCTGCCACGACGGCATGAACGCCGTTCACCTAGGGACTCAGCTAACCGGGAGAGCGGCGAGCCAAAATGTAGAGCAGCATGCGAGTAAAGTTGAAATTTTTTTATTTTTGAAATCAATGATTTATGTATTAAGAATACCTATTTCCGGTGTAAAACGCTAACATAACCAAAACTTGTTGTGAAATTTTGGAATCTTGTACAAATTGTAACGATTTGTGATTTTAAAATTGATTCAGCAATGCAATAGGTACAAAGAAAATTCTCTTTTTTTTTTTTTATTGAAAATTCAATTTTTTGTAATATTATTTTTGATCAAACCTTTTCTGTATCGATTTTAGCGATTTCGATTCATCGATTTCTTTAGATTTGTGGTTTTTAAAGTTGATTTAGCAATTTTTAGCTACAAAGAAAATTCTCGATTTTTTTTAAATCAAAAATTCGATGTTTCATTATATATTTTCGATCAAACCTTCTCTGTATCGTTTTCAGCAACTGAATAGCTAGAAAGGCAATTCTCATTTCTCAATATAACAATTAAAAAAAACAGTTAAAAGATTTAAAGATTAACAGATAAACAGTTTAAAATTTGAACCATAGTAATAGTAATAAAAAATAAAATAAAGATATAATATTGAAATAATAAAAAGTAGTAATCTTGTTATATATTTGTACATTATTACATGGCAACATAACTTTTCTCGTGGGCGTATAATTTTCCTAGTTAGCAAGAATTTGCTACAATTTGTGGAACACATTTTATTTGTGATAATAATCAGTGCAGAATTCCATCCTAATTTAAGATTATTTATTCTTCAGCTCCTTCATTTAGAAGTTGTACATTACGAGCGACCTAATTTTGAAATCCCCCAGTCCCTTTTTCCACTTCCTTTTATACCACTCTGAATCCACTTCAAACTGAAGACAACTCCTTTCTAATCCAAAAAGCCACTTTAAGTTTCATAAAATCAACAAATCCCTGTTTCCACTCTCCTTCCCAGTCTGAATTCATTTCAAATTAAAACAAGCCCTTTTTCATCTCGAAAAGCATATTTAACTACCTTACTATAACCATCAAGGCACTTTTCCAACTCCCATTTTACTATTCATTAAAATCTCTTCTATATCTGTGGAATGAAAGACATAATTTCCCAAGTACATTTTTTCAGGTGAATTAAAATCTGGCTTCCATCTGTTTCCACCAGCTCTTCCTCAAAAAATATTTGGTACTTTATTTTTATATAAAAATATTCCAATTATTGTACTGAATGGTATAGATTGCTCTTTTGAAAACATGTGATGAATGATTTTAATGCATTTCTCAACTCTAAATCCAATTACTACATCAATTATCCGATAGTCCTAACGGTTCTCGAGATAATCACAATAACGAAGGAAAAAAAATATTTTCAGTTTTCAAAAAGCTTTATATTGAAAACTCCTCTACTTCCCTATTCCCCTACTTCCTTACTCCCCTACTACCTTATTCCTCTTGCATTTTCATACTTCTGCTCTAACTTTACCCTTTCTCACCCCATTCTCAACTTCCTCCTCATCTACTTCTTCTTCTCCACGCCTTTTTAGATAACACTCCCCTTCCCCTACACCCATTTCTTAGCCCTTACTTCCCCCATCTATTTATCCTTATTTCTAATCATTTCCACTACTTTCACTCACATCTACTTCTACTGCTTCTTCTCCCTAATTTTCCTCACTTTCCATACATTTCACATCCTCGTTATCTACCATTTCCCTTACTTTCTCACCTCTCCTTATCTCTGACTTGCCCCTCTCCCACACCCCTTATTTTTTCTTTCTTCTCCTAATCCCCCCTCTTATTACCTCTACTTTACCTCCCACTATTTCTTCTCACTCCTACTACTTCCTCCCTCTCTTACCCCACTTCCCTTACTTCTCCTCACTTTCCCATAATTTCCTCTAATTTCCTTTCCCTTATTTATCCTACTTCTTATAATTTTCTCTCATTCTCCACACTCAACCTGCTTCCCCTTCCCTTATTTTTATTCGCTCCCGCACTCTCTTTTCATTTTCTATACCATCCCCTACTTTCCTTCTCTCATTTCCCCTCATCACCCCTACTTCTCCTCGCCTCATTTTCTCTCAGTTCCGCTACTTCCCGCTTCTCACTTCTCCTCACTTCCCTTACTTTCGTTCCCCTCATTTCCACGAATTCACCTAATTTTACTGCGCCTATTTTCCCTCACATCACCTACTGCTTTTTCCCTTACTTTCACTGTCCTTATTACGCCTCACTTTTCCTTCCCTCATCTCTCATCATTTTCCATCATTTTCCTTACTTTCCCACCATTTGTTTCTTGTTACTTCCCCTTTTTCTCATCCCCTTATCTTGTCTAATTCAACTTCTTTCCCTTCCCTCATGTCTCTTAAGTTCCTCTACTTTCTCTTATTTCCTCTATTTCAACTTATTCCACTCCCTTCATTTCCTGCACCTCTCCTACACCTTCTCTGCTCATTTCACCTCACCTTCCCTCATTTATCTTTTATCATTCCCCCAACTTCACCTAATTACACTCTCCTTATTTCCCCTACCTCTTCTGTCTGATCTATTCCTCGCGTCATTTCTAGTCACTTTCTCTACCCTGAATAACAATCATTTCCCTCACTTTCTCTACGCCCTCTCCCTGAATTCCTCCTCATTTTTCCTTCTTTTCCTCCCTTCATTTCCCCTCATTTCTCTTACTTACACTCTCGTCACTTCTTCTACTCTCCTTTCCGTAATTTCCCCTCACTTCCTCTACACCTTTTTATTTTCCCCAGACGTCCTCTGCTTTATTTAATTTAACTTTTCTTATTCCCTCTAACTCCCCCCACTTCCCCTATACGCATTACTTCTACGTCATCTAATTCCAGTCCACTTGTTTCCCCTAACATCCCCTACTTTCGCTCGTCTCATTCCCCCTACTTCTTCTGTCTGTGCTGTTCCTTCCCTCATTTCTGGTCACTTTCTCTACCCTCGATAACAACCATTTCCCTCACTTTCTCTACGCCCTCTCCCTGAATTTCTCCTCATTTGTCCTTTTTCTCCTCCCTTCATTTCCCCCATTTTCCCTCATTTCTCTTACTTACACTCTCCTCACTTCTTCTACTCTCCTTCCTGTAATTTCTCCTCACTTCCTCTACACCTTTTTAATTTCCTCAGACGTCCTCTGCTTTATTTCATTTAACTCTTCTCATTTCCTCTAACTCCCCCTACTTCCCCTATCCGCATTACTTCTACTTTATCTAATTCCACACCACTTGTTTCCCCTAACATCCGCTACTTTCCCTCGTCTCATTCCCCCTACTTCTTCTGTCTGTACTGTTTCTTCCCTCATTTCTGGCCACTTTCTTTACCCTCAATAACAACCATTTCCTTCACTTCCCCTACGCCCTCTCCCTGAATTTCTCCTCGTTTGCCCTTCTTCTCCCTTTATTTCCCCTCATTTCCCCTCATTTCTCTTACTTATACTCTCCTCACTTCTTCTAGTCTCCTTTCTGTAATTTCTCCTCACTTCCTCTACACCTTTTAATTTTGCCAGACGTCCTCTGCTTTATTTAATTTACCTCTTCTCATTTCCTTCAACTCCCCCTACTTCCCCTATCCTCATCACTTCTAATTTATCTAATTCCACTCCACTTGTTTTCCCTAACATCCCCTACTTTCCCTTGTCTCATTGCCACTACTTCAACTAATTTCACTTCCCTCATTCTCCCTTACTTCACCTACTTCTCCTCTCCTCATATTCCCTTGGGGTTCGTGCATAAATTACGTGAAACTTTTTTGGAGGGGGGGGGGGGGGCAATTGTTAGAATATTGCGTTACGTATTTTATGCGCGACCCCTTATTTCTCTTACTTCCCCTTTTCTTATTCCCCCTTACTTTTATTATTTCCCTTCCTCTTATTTCGCCTTACTTCTCCTTTTTACGCTTTATTCGTTATGATTTCCCCTACTTTCCCTCTCTTCTTTTCCGCTACCTACTACACTTTCTTTCCCACACTTTCCCTTCTTCCTCTACTTCTCCTACTTTTTCTTCTTTCCCTTCCCTTATTTCCTCTGTCTCTCACTTCCCCTCCTTGGAAAAAAGTAATAGCTATTGCTGTTCCAAAAATATAGTGAAAAAAGAATGAGGTAAAATGTAAAAAAAGTCCACTTTTTTGCCTTTTTTCAAAATAAATAAAACACTAAAGAGAAGTTCAAAAGTTTCAGGAAATAGCTGAAATCAGAGCTTAAACCCAAAACTTTGACCCTTGCTAAGTGGAAATAGTAGGATATCAGGAGATTTTTTTCAAAAACATGTTGAAAATCAGCATAATGACGGCGATTTTTCTGAAAAAATTCTAATTTTCTCAACAAAAAATTACTAAAGAGGTCTTAGGCTAGAGTATGTATTCAGATTCGAAAATAATTCATTTTTTTATCACCTTGATGGGCACTCTCATATACATTTTCACTTCTAAAAATAAAGTTAAGATTCATCCAGTATTAATAATTCTTTGCATGAAATTTTTCTGAAGCTATGGCAAGCGAGATGGATCAATCTGTTGGAGATGTGGTTGCAGCACTTGAAAAGAAAGACATGTTGAAAGATAGCATCATAGTATTTTCAACAGACAATGGTGGTCCAGCAAATGGATTCAATGAAAATTACGCATCTAATTGGCCCCTGAGGGGAGTAAAAAATACTTTATATGAAGGTCAGTCATCCTTAAGTAAAGGTGTCATTTAATAAATTCCATGTTATAATGCGATGTTATCAGAGTCTGATGTAAGTGAATAACCATAAGAAAAGTAGTAGGTATAAAAATGACATACTTCAGATCAGAAAAAGATCTTGGTGATGTTAAAAAGATCCCTTATTGTCAACGTTTCGAGATACAAATGTCCTCTCCATCAGGAAACAAAAATCCAAAGTCAAAAATAAGTTTTTAGTAAAATTGAAGAAGCCAATAAGTCACAGTTTGAAGAAACCATACTCTCAAATTCTTCTCTCGAGTTAGTTCTGTGGTTGTTAGTATTCTAAAGTTGACCATATTGAGAAATAGTGAAGCCCATCAATAAAAAATAATGGACACGTTGAAAATTGTTCAAGAAAAATTCTGTAGAAAACAAATTAATTTTGAAAAAGGAGACAGAATAAGCGTCTCCCTGCGTATTGATGGTTAATATAGATAGCTGCTGTTAGCTAGATGTTAATAATCAATATCGAGCAAAACGCTTGTTCTGTCTCCTCTTTCAAAATTAATTTGTTTTTTACATCTTTTTTGTTAAGCGATTTTCAACGTGTCCTTAATAATTTATTGATGGACTTCACTACCTTTAAGCATGATCAAATTCAGAATACTAACAACTACAGAACTAACTCGAAAAGCGAGTTTAAAAGTATGGTATCCCTCATCTGCGACATACTAGCTTCTTTAATTTTACTTTTTGACTTTGGATTTTTGTTTCCTGCACAGAATAAGATGAAGTTTTCTTCTGAACTCAGAAACAGCGTCAAAATATACTAAAATAAAATTGAACCACACTTGGTTCATATTGAGTAATACAAATAAGGAAAGCAATTCAATTGTTTTTGAGTTTTGACACTGATCAAGAGAGTGAACATAACTGAAGTTCAAAATGAGTTTATAAGATAATGACCCGGAACAAAATTGAAACCCTAGTTGTTTCTGTGTGATGAGGATAGCATTTCTATCTGAAAAAGTTGACAATAAAGGATTTTTCTAACATCATCGGGGTCTTTTTTTCTGGTGCATGTCATTTTTCTATCTGCTACTCTTTTTATAAGGCATCATTCACCTTTTAGCTGTCAACAGTTCTTTTATGAAATGAACCATCATAGAATGGAATTCGAAGCGGATTAAACATACTTCCAAAATTGTCCAATTAACCTTATTGTGATATGTAGGGGGTGTTCGAGGCGCTGGAATTCTATGGTCTCCACTATTAACCAGAACAGGTCGCGTAGCTAAGCAATTCATGCACATCAGCGATTGGCTACCAACTCTATTGACAGCTGCTGGTGGAAACACGTCAAATTTAAATATCGACGGGGTTAATCTCTGGAATGCTTTGAAAGATGACACAGATTCTCCAAGGAAATCTGTTCTCCATAATATCGATGATATCTATCGTAATGCTGCCATCACGATGGGAGATTGGAAGCTTCTTATGGGTATGATAAGCTTATTTTTAAATCAGCCCCAGTCCATTTGAAAAGAGGGATCGCAATCTTTTTCCTATTCCTCTGCGTTCTACCTTTTTGAATTTCTTCTTCTCACTATTCTCGGAAAACTTCCCTTTTTTCTATTTGAAGCGATTGCTACATGTCAATAAAAGCCTCTTCAAAAGTGAAAGTCTACATTCAAGAAAATATTTATTCTTGAGCTCCTGCATTTGAAACTTGTACATTACGAACGATTGAATTTTGAAATCCTGCAGTCCCTTTTTCCACTTCCTTTTATACGAATCTAAATCCACTTTAATCTGAAGAAAACTATTTTCTAACTGGTTTTCTGGAATTCAAGGAATTCTGGAATATTCAAGAATTTGGAGAATTCAGGGAATTCTAAGAATGCAAAGAATTCAGAGAATTCAAAGAATGCAAAGAATTCAGAGAATTCAAAGAATTCAGAGATTCAAGACAATTCAGAGAATTCAAGGAATTCAGAAATTCTGAGGAATTCCAAGAATTCAAAGAATTCAAGAAATTTAAGGATAAAAAAATTCAAGAATTAAAGAAATTGAGAGAATTCAAGGAATGAAAGGAATTCAGAGAATTCAGAGAATTCAGAATAATGAAGAATTCGAGAATTTCAGAGAATTCAGGTAATTTCGGAAATTTCACAGCATTTAGGGAATTCAAGGAATCCAGATAATCCAATGAATTCAGAGAATTGAAAGAATTCACAGAATTCAGGATATTTAAGAATTTTAGGAACTTTAGAGTATTCAGGGACTCAGAGGATGCAGAATATTCAAAGAACTCAGAGAATTCAGTGAATCCAGAGAATTCAAGGAATTCAAAAACACAAAAATTCAAGAATTAAGTAAATTAAGAGAATTCAAGGAATGAAAGGAATTCAGAGAATTGAAAGAATTTAGGTAATTTAGAGAATTCAGAATATTGATGGAATTAAGAGAATTTTAAATAATTTTAAGAGAATAATGAAGAAATTCTGAATATTGAAGAAAAGGAAATTCAGGAAATTCAGATTAAATCAGATTAAATTCGGAGATTACACAATATTGAAGGAATTGAAGAAATCCAGAGAATTCAATGAATTCAGAAAATTGCAGGAATACCCAGAATTCTGAATAATGAAGAAATTCAGGATATTTAAGAATCTTAGGAACTTCTCAGCATTCATGGAAAAATTCAGGGAATTTCGAAAATACAAGGAATTCAGAGAATTCAAAGAATTCAAGAATTCAGAGAATTCAGAAATTCACGGAATTCAGAAATCCGGAGAATTAAGACAATTCAAGTAGTTAAGAGAATCCAATAAATTTGAGGAATTCAGAGAATTCAAGGAATTCAGTGAATCAATGAAT
>CAKNXH010065023.1:0-18687 GCA_932178445.1 Andricus quercusramuli | reverse complement strand
TTAATGAAAACAAATATTTTCAAATAAAATGTGAGCATAAGTCTTCATTTACTGATTCGTCATGATAAAATATTGGTTCAGTAAATATTAGAAACCATAACTGTAAATTCAGTTTTGGGTGTTTCCACTTTGTTTGTATTTACAATTTTATGATGTTCATTTGACAAGAAGTCTTCTCTATTCTTATATGAACTTTTAATTATTATAATGCAAAAAGTTTTTCAGTTTAAGACAGATTTTTCGAATTATGTACATTTCCATAACTTAAATGAAAATTTAATTTTTCAAATATTGTAAACTACCGTAACTTTTTTATTATTCAATCAAATGTATTCAGCTATACATTCAATCTATTTCAATCAATTCGTCTCGAATCAACGAATCTTTTCTTTTCTTGCATCAACTTTAAATTATGTGAATGAACAAAATTTTAACCTTAAAAATCTGACTTTCGAAATATCATAAATACATACACATGCACCCAAGCCATCGCTTAGAATATTCTATCAGACATTTTTTTAATGGGGAAATGTTCAATTAAATTAAATATTTTTTTCTCGAAATTGCTACAATTATAAAGTGTTCTCTTTGAGGAAGCAAAAACAATCTTAAATTAAAATGTTATCTAACAAAAATGTCAGAGACAAACTTTCCTTGTACAAGTGAATATAATGATAAAAGAATCTCAAACCGAAAGAACAGAGGAAAAGAGTCGAGATGCTTAACTTAAGCTGGCGCTAATGAGAGTGAGAAAATAACAGGAGAAACCGAGTAACAAGCAGGAGCTTTCGGCCTTTGCTTCAAAGTCCGGCAACTTTTCCTACTTCAAAAGACTTCTAATGACCACTGTGATCATCTCATTGACCGGTTCTTGAAAAAAATCATCTCGAAGGTAATTCCTTTTATTTGCAACCCTTTTAATCATGAAGAGTTAAAATTCATAATAAAATCTAATTAAAAAGGGATTCTTTAGTTTCTGAAACGTGAACTATTATTTGCTAGGTGGAAGAAAGTTTGAGTTAAAATTATTAACACCGTTATCGATTTGTTTAGATTATCTGTAAGGGGTGGTTCAAAAAGTAGGTGACGCTATTTTAAACACTTTGTCTACCCCTCCCCTTCTTCGTCACAAATCATCGCACAAAGCTTGAAGCCCCCAAGGCTACTTCAGAAATACTTTACAGTAACAAAAAAAATTAACTTCAACCACAAACAGTTGCATTTGTAACCAAATAGTTGACTCTTCAAGTCAAAAATATCATTTTTCAATAAGATAGTTTAATCATCAACATATAACTTTTCTACCAAAAAAGATCAATTTTTCAATCCAAAAAAGATGAATTTTCGATCCAAAAAGACGATTTTTTAACAAAATAGGTGATTTTGTAACCACTTGATGGAATTTCCGGCCTGCAAAGTTAATTTTCTTCACATAATAGTTATATTTGACGAAAAACTTTCAATCTGAGAGTTTCATCTACAACCAAATACTGCAAGTTTCAAGCGAAAGAGACAAATTTTCGACCAAATGGTTGAATTTTTAACCAAACGGTCGAATTTTTAACCTCAAATGATCATTTTCAAGCTAAAAAGACATATTTTTCAGAAGAGAGTTAAATTTTCAATCCAAAAAGACGAATCTTCAATAAAACTGTTCTAATTTTATCAAAATAGTTGAATTTCTAACAAAATGATAAAGTTTCCTACTAAAATGATGAATCTGCAATAAAACTGAATTTTCAACAAAAAAGCCAACTTTCAACCAATCAATTGAATTTTCACACAAAAAGGGTTAATTCTGAACTAAAAACAAAATACATAGATCATATATAACCAAAAATATAAATTCGCAACCAAAACTGTAGTAATTGATACTCCAAGCAAAAAACATTTTCATTTTAAATAAAAAACAGTTGAATTCAACCAAAATTATCGAATTTTCCATAAAACAGTTGAATAACATTTCTACCGAATGAGATAAATTAGAAAAAAAAAGAATTTCCAACAAAAGAGTTGAATTTTTAGCCTGGAAAGATTTTTCAGTCGAGAGAGAAAAAAATTTTAACAAATTGTTGAATTATCAAACCGAAAAGGTGACTTTTCTAGAAAACAATAGAGTTTACATCCCGAAAAAACGAATTCTCAAAAACAAAAGTTAGTTATCAACCAACAACGAATCAGTTAAATTTCCAGTTGAAAAAATTAATTCATAGCAACAAAGCAGTGTTTTCAACCAAGACAAATTTTATTTTTTTATCAAAAACAGTCGCACCTAACCAAGCAGATAAAATATTTAAAAAACTGCAATAAAGGATATTTTAAACAAAAATATTTTTATTTCAAATCAAAAACAGCTGAGTTCAACCAAGTAAGGTGAATTTTTAAGAAAATAATAAAACACCCCGTGCAGAAATTTCGACAGGGCTCTAGTGGGGCTCCGACGAGTTTTCCCTATCTCTAATCGGGCTCTAGTGAGAAAAACTAGTCGGGCCCCCATCTAGAACGTAACGCTATGGCCATAGGGGCCCCACTAGATTTTCTAGTAGGGTTCTAGTGGAGGTCGCCCGCCTACACCCCATTTAAGAGAAGGGCCCCTACAAGGCCCCTGCAAGGCCCCTGTGTTTGATTTAAGTTAGCAGCTAGGAGATTCCATCTTCCTTCTCAGTCTTTGGCGTTGAGAAGAATATTTTTGAATTCCATGAGGAAGACTTTCTCATCGATATTTCGGCCCATTGAATCTTTACGTGTGTTGAAATTAGCAGTTGAAATAATAAAAGTACACTAAAATATGCCAATTGCTGAATTATAATTGATTGATTTTCATTTTTATACGTACCCCGAATTTTATAAATTTACTTATTTGAAATTTTTTATATTATAATATAAGAGAATAATATTTTAGTTTGTGTTATTATTAGATTATATTTACTGTTAAATTATTCGTACAAATACAATATATTCAATTATTATTACATTATTTACCTTCTACGTGATCGTCGGAGCGAGCAGCTCCGAAAATCATAACCTCACTCTCATCGCATTCTTGTTCGATTTTTTGCATTAAGCGGAACTTTTGACTGCGAAATCGTTTCTGCTCTTGCAGGTGCCTTTTCTCTTCCACCGTGGAGAAGAATAATTGTCAAACACAATAAAAAAATGACATAAAGAAATGAAAACACAAAACTTTAAAGCTCTGGCGAAGCACTGAACAGCTGTACTTGACATAACCTCTTTAACTTTAACTGACACATACCTGCCTGATTCCGAACAAAATTTTCAATAATGCCCTAAATCAAGTTTTATGGAGAAAAGCGTTCACATGCACACGAAGAAACACTATTTCTGCTTACTAAGAACGCCAGAACCCTACAAGTTAATACTTTAGGTAATAAGAATAAGATTTTAGGAATTTTCTGGTCGGGGCCCCACTAGAT
This sequence comes from Andricus quercusramuli, assembly GCA_932178445.1. NCBI lineage: Eukaryota > Metazoa > Arthropoda > Insecta > Hymenoptera > Cynipidae > Andricus > Andricus quercusramuli. Next base: position 15,253 of record CAKNXH010065023.1, on the reverse strand, counting down.
ACAGATAGATTCACCATACCTATACGAAGCATGGAATTCTTCACTAGAACCTGATAGGGCCCCCATCAGTTTTTTCTAGTCTAAATATTCTGATAGGGGCCCCTTCAGAACCCAACTTCAAATAGGGAAAGATGGGGAAATTTCTGCACGGGACTCAGCCAGAAGAAACCAATTTTTAAACGCAGAAGACGAATTTTCAATAAAAATAGTCATTTTTCAACCAAATAGTTGAATTTTAAACTAAAAATGTTTCAACTTCTAAAAGGAACAAGATTAGGCTAATAGTTTCCAACAAAATATTTCAAGCTTCAACCAAGCAGTAAAATTTTAAACCAAAGAGATGAATCTTCAGCTGATAAAATTAACTTTCAACAAAGCAGTATAACTTTCAACCACTTAGTTGAATTTTTTATCAAGAAGATTAATTTTGTACTAAAGAAGACGAATTTACAACCAAATACATTAATCTTCAACCAAAATAGTTCAGTTTTTAACCATAAACGATACATTTTTAACCAAAAATGAAACAGTTAAATTTTCATTAAAAAAAATCAACTTGCAACTAAAGGAAAAACGAATTTTCAACAAAATAGTTCGAATTTTAATCAAAGAAATGGATCTACAACTAATGAAATTAATTTTTAGCAAAGTAATTAAACTTTTAATCAAGTAATTCAATTTCCAATCAAAAAGATTAATTATTTTCTACCAAAAAATATGAATTTACAACTACTTACGTAAATGTTCAACCAAATTAGTTTAATTCTCAACTAAAAACGATCAATTTTTAATTAACAATGGAATACTTAACTTTTTATTTAGAAAATAATAATTGTCATTAAAAGAGTTAAATCAAGAATTTATTCAACAATAATATTTTTAATTATTGTGTGGGGATTTTTAATTTTATTTTCATATTTTAATAGATTTGAAATATTTCAACTTTCATACATTTTCAATCATGATGTCACATTTTTTTCAACCCCTCCCACCTACGTTATTTGAAATTGAACAATTTTCTAAAAACATAAACGATTGATTCTCGATTTTGTTTTAACAAATGGAACCTTTAGAAGACACTGAAAGTGTCGGATACCATTCAAAAGTCGTTAACAACACATTGTTTGTAAATATTAAAAAGTAATTCTCTGAGGGATTGAAACCCACTTAAAACTTGATTAACACGATAAGGTCCCTGGGAAGAGGCGATAATTATATCGGTACGCGATTACCGTCTACACAGTCGTCCTTTTTGATATTTAAAGAGCGTTAGCATCGATCGCTCGGTACCGCAATTACAAGAGAAAGTCGAGTTATCATTTGGATCTAAAAAAAAGCGTGATCGTGTATAGAAAAGGTCGATTTTCGGTATATACCAGATGGCACATGGCGAAGTGTAGAGCGTGTTTATCGGTAGATAAGTCGACGCAATTAAACCACCCACACACCTGTTCTTCATATCGAATATAAGCGTGTGTAAAAATCTATCTCGTCCGAGCATCGCAACGATGCTCGCAGGATTGGCTCTTTTAGTTCACGAGCATGAAATCTTGTTATCGATCGGTTCGCCTTTTAACTGGTTCGCGATAAGGCTGAACGCACAATAACTCTTTCGCTTATCCTGCCATCAAAAATGCTAATGCACCACCAACGAACTCGAATCCTAGACGCAGGTGAAATAAAAATTTTAAGTGGGGTTTATTTTTCACTGAATTATTAAATTAGTTGCCACAGCCAGTGTTCTCTGATACATGCTCGGATCTTAGTCATCATTGGGCAAAGTGTTGTGCTATTAGATAGTTGTTTATAAGGAAAAAACTTTGTTATTCAGATAAATATTTAAAAAAAATGCCGTCCAGTTCAGTTTCAATCAGTTTTTTTACGAACTTTCCATTAATTGCAAGCATTTTTTTTTTTGAATAAATATTTGACCTACAAAAATGAAAGTCAAAAACAAATTTTACTTTTTTGAAAAATAAGCAATAAGTGGACATTGGGGTACCATCACGTTGACTATTCATTGAGTTTTAACTAATGTCGAGCAGAATGTTTGATGTCGAGGATGATTGTGTACGCTCGATGATCTGGTCCATCGGATGGCTACTTTCAAACTCGACAGTCAGAAAACCGGCTGAAATCGGGAAGATGGTTTTCTGCAGTTTTCCTTTCTTCTGGCTAAACGTCCAGACAAATTCGTGTACTTCTAATAATGTCATATGAAGCCTCAGGTTAGCACTGTATGTGATTGACTTCATAAAGTGATTTTAAGCCCACCTTAGTAAAGAAAAAATTTCACTGGTCCGTGCCCAGTAAAGAGAAATTCCTTCAGTGCTTTTGAAAGTAAAGGTAAATTACAATAGGTTATACCGCACCGAGGTGAAAAAGTGATATATAGTTTATATAAAATCGACAAGACAATGATATTTTTCATTTGTTTTATAAACTTTCCTATATAAAACAAATTAAAAATATCAGTGTTTTGTTCACTATATATAAATTACATTTAATATTTTCACCTGGGCAGTGCTACGGGACTCAAGTGAACCAGCCTAGTTTCAGTAATAACACACTCTTGAAACTCATATAATACTAATATTGTTTGTAATCATATTATTATCAAGAGTAATAATGGAGTGTGACGTTTTTTCTCAAATTTTCAGCTTTTTCTAATTTTAATTATAAACAAATAAGAAATGAACATCATCAATAATCATTGTTTTAAGAGTATTCCATTTTTTTGAAGTATTTTCACTCTTTTTCTAATGTTTTATATATATTTATATAACCAAAAAGACTCTCAGCAACTACTATAAGGAAAAGTTACATTCAATATGATATATATAGAAAATCTTAAGACTATATCTAAAATATTTGGTCGCCTTTCAGAAAAATATATATCAACAAAAAGGAAGGAGATTGTTTAAAATGTTATTCTCTCTGATGTTTATGTATCATTTGTTTATGACTAAAATGTCAAGGCAAAGATTAAAATTTCAGAAAAACTGCAATTTTCTAGTATTATCTAAAGAGAATATTGATAAAAAAAATAATAATTTGTTTGAATAATTAGGTTTACTGACTGTTTAAAGAATCATCAATTATTATTTACTGATAGCGAGAAGTCATTGCTAAATAATTAGTAGTTAATTCCTCGAAAAAAGTCTACAATTTTTTGTTCATGAATGCACAAGACGATAAAAATTTGTTTAGTAATTGGTTTTAAGAATATTAGTAGTTGATTTCCATTAAAATGTTTTCAAAGTTTAGAAATTTGTAATTCAGATTTTAATGCGTTAAAGGAAAGTTTTTACGTTCAAAAGTAACCCAGTAGTACTTTTGTTGATTAAGTTTGTTCAAATAATCACAGAATTTTATTTTATGAATGAATATGATAATTGGATGTGTCATTCCCGAGTAACTTGTAGTTGATTTCACAGGAAAACCTTGATTTATTCTATCATAATTGCCTAATGTGAATTATTGTTTATAAAATTTGTTTATAAAATAAAAAATTTCAAACTAACTTTAAATAACTTAAAGAAACTTGTTTTATCTAAAAATTTCACAAATTCAATGTGAATCAAGCGAAACAATTTTAATGCAATTATTTTTTTGTAACAAATTCAATTAATTATCAAACATCTGCGTTGCTACTGGAAAACTTTTTTTCCTTGATGGCTTTACTAATACTGACTCTCGTTATTAAATTAAAAGAATAAAAATGTTGCAAATCTGATCCGTTAAATTTATGTAAAATTTCATCAGCTTCTATTATTTTATACCTTCAAATCAGATAAAAACTGGCGTTGAATTGACTTCTGGAAATCAAGTTATCCAAAGACGTTTTTTTTGCTGGACTTTGAACCGCGTCTATGAGGGTTTCTGCCCGGGGTCGCGAGACCATGAGAAGAAATAAATCAACCCTTCTGAATAAAAAAAAAAAACATAATTCAAATTTAAATTCTGAATTCCTTACCACCCTCCTGAAGCAGCCATGCATAAAAAAAGTCAATTCCCGAAATTATGACACGCTACAATATATAATTTTTGAATGAAAAAAAAAACTTTTTACATCAAAATGCACAGTGACGAAGATTCCAATCCTTCATTTCATTTTTCATCGAATAAGTTTCAAAAATCCTAAAAGACAAATTACTTAGAGTGTTTTATTTTATTTTTTCTATTTCAATCAGAGAAAACGCTGTCTGGAAAAAAAGCATTGTCCTTTTGCCTGCTTTGTTTCAAACCGCGTGAAAATCTTTTTCACACAAACGGAATTATTTGGCTGCAAGATTACGTGAAGTTTGCCGCAAAAGGTTCTTCTTTGCTGCAGGAGATTTTTTTTGAGACAAATGAAAATTCTCTTCACTTTAAGTTTAAGAGGAACTTCCAGTTTGCCAAAAAACCTCATTTTGACACAGGAGGAAGTTTCTCTGAGTGTTTCATTTTTTTTTGTAGTTAAATTATTATTTCTCTTCTTTCTGCTCAGAGAGCGGCTGTAAAATGTCCACGACATATATTAAAAAAAAATGTCTTGCAAAAATAAAAACTTCACCGGCCCATAAGAGGTGGGCTGAAACATTTTCTTTAATTTTTTTAAATTTCAATGCAATATTCTATTTTATTAATAAATTAAAAAAGGCAGAAACAATTACATAGAAAAAAAGGCAATTCGCGACTTCATAGCATACCATTTTCCCCAAAAACTATTTTGTATTTTTTTACTATACGTATAAATCAATTTTCATTGCAGACCACTTCTTTTTTATAATTCATGTGTTATTTTGAGGTAAATGAATAAACTAAGGCTGAACAAAGATATTTCATCCAAAATTATTGTTTTTTTTCTCAAGTAGCCAAAGTTTATACAAAAATAATTAAAAATATAACACATTGAAGATGAAAGCGCTAGTACTTAATTTAACATGTTCAATTCTACAAAATAAGTCTCACATTATTCATATATTGTTATTGATACAACTGATTTATAGATTCGAGGTCTCTGTTTGTTCTTTCAGTTTGAATCATATTCGCAAAACTCATGTAATGTCAAAAAGATAATATGTCACACTTCTATATAAATTATATTCGTCTTGTTTTTAGTTTCAGTATAAAACGTAGTACAAAGTATGTCAGAATGGATAATCCATATTTTAATTTTAAATAATTATGTGAATTATTCTGTTTGCTTATATACACTCAATTTTTAGCCTAAGGTGTGGGATTTACCAAAGTTTGTGCCCAGTTGGTTTAAGCTTTGCCTTCTGTTCTTGCAGATCTTGAGCAGTTATCACAACTTGACACTTTCCTGCGTAGTCGTGACACCTCATTTTTACAACGTTACAGCACTGATTATCGTTGGTACACTGAGAATATAAACATAATTTTAATTAGTCATTCAGTATTTACTTGTAATAAATAATAAAATTTATATGAAAGATGGTACTATAATTGATTTAAATTTGAAGAAATTTTATATTATTGCCAGTTGTTTAAATATTGTGAGGGATACACTCGCAGGGCGAAGTGAAAATGCTACAGTTTTAATCGAATCATGTGACCTGAGGGAAAAAATTCGTCAGTTGGCACCCGAAAAAAGTCACGAAAAATATTTGAAATCTGTTAATATCTTTTGCTCTATTTTTTGGTTTGAAAATTTAAAAAAATTTCCCATTGGTTAGAAAATTGTGATGAATATTTGATACGTACAATTTTTAGTAGTGAACATTGATGAGAAATTAGCAATTCAAACCAAATTTTTCAATAAAATTAAAATTATTTGCAAAGGTGCGAAATCCATTTTTTTTTCAATTGAGTCATATGCAAATATTTTGGAAAAAGTTGCATACGTCGAACCTGCAATTTCCGTAGCTTGAACAAAAGAAACATGCTATAATTTTGCTTTTTTATCATACTTTCTCGCTTTCTGACACCCATTTTAGTGAAAAAATTAAGGTTATGAAATTGTTTATCCCCAAATTTAGTTTTTGAATGTGTTCAAGTATTTTAAAATTTCAAAAAATTCAAATTAAATGAATGAATTATACTCAAAAAATATTTTTTTTCAACAATCAGACGATCATCATATTTTTTACAAGCAATCAACAATTATAGATAATATCATCAAAATTCATAATATTAGGGAAAACTAAGCGGTGCTAAGATTATCGACATTTTCCTTAGATTATTATATGTGCATTTAGCGCCATCTATTGTTTCACAGAATGTTTATCATACTGATCAACTAAAGCAGTTATAAATTGCTCATCTAGAAAGGTTTTTTTGTTCCTTCTGTAAAATTAGGTTGATTGGACTTAGCACCGTCTAGCCTTTCTCGCTTCATTTTCAAATTATTGTTTACTTCTTCGGATATCAACCCACACATTTTTTTCGTCGGTCTAAACGATTCAATTAATTTTACCATTTTCACTGCGCCCTATTATACTCAGAGAGAGAAAGATAACAAAAAATGCCGGTGAAAATAGTACGGAATATATATATATATATATATATATATATAATCATTGCCCGTGACCTTAAAACCAATCGCAACATGAATAACCTTTGGCAAGCGACGCGTGTTGTTTCATGCAATCCAGTCAATGATCCGTTATTTGTAATTTATTTAGTTGTTGACAGTGTGGTATCAAGTATTTGAACGATGCTAATTCATTTCCGAGAATAATTATATGTCGAAAAGCTTCATCATCAACCCGTATGTATAAACCGAAATTACCATTTAGCGGCAGATCGTTTTTCCTATATCAAATTAAAATATTTGAGAGGAATAATTCCATTCAAAAACAAGGTACGATAAAATCACAAATTATTGGGAAAATATGAAAAACAATGTATACCACGTAATCGCAGTCAATTTATATCCGGATCTTTATAATAATAAACAAGTATTTAGAAAATTGTAGCATCAATGAAAATTCATGTGTAGTACGAACTAATTCTATAAACCAGATTAACATTCATGAGCCGTGATAGCTTTAAGGTCAATAAAAATGATATTACGCAGTTGCCAGAAATTCAAGGAAGTTTAATCGTTTCCTATTAAAATTATTTCTCAGTATTTCATATAAGACTGATATGTACGTATCGAGCATTCAAGATTTGAAATTACGCTCTAGTGTAGCATCAAGTATTATGATGAACCATTACTCACGGGGTCACCATGTTGACGGCAAGAGGATTTTTCAATCCTATCATCACGGCTATTAGTGTTGCGGCCTGAGATAGCAGTTATAGCCAAGCAGGCAACAATACAGAAGAGTACAAACTTCGACATCTCGCTTGCTCGTAATACTTGAGTGCAAATTGTCCTGAAAACATAAAAAGTGCAATTTCAGAAGAGTATAGCGAGGAAACTTCCTACATCTCCTCCCACATTAAATCCAAGGTGTTATGGGTTTTATATCACGAGAGAACTTGTTATGACAATCTTTGATTTTATTGTTACCGCACTTTTATATGAATTTCATCGCACACACTTATTTATTTTTGAATCAAAACTGAGAAGGAAGAAAATTTAAGAGGCGCATGAATATTCCCCACATTCTACTTAGCCTCATGTTCATTTTACCGAAATTCATTTGATCGATTAAAAATTTGCTCTAATTTATATTTTTCTGTTTTAACTCAAACTATTTCCAAACTTTCCATGTATTTCAATAGAAAAATTCGTCTATTATTGAAATTTTATCCTTCTCAAAACCTTTTTTTTAGATTTAGCTATATGCCTCACATTTTTTAGATTAGTACAGTTGCAACAAAACTTTTGTACTCAGAAACTTTACAGATTCACTATTTTGTGTATACAGGATGCTTGGGTGTTGTTTCCACATACCGTAAACATTCAAGCAGGGAAATCAACATTTTTTTAGCAACCAAAACTAGGGAAGATTTTTGCATTAAACATAGAAATAACACAACAGGAAGGTGCATTCACAAGCCAACCGCTTGTAAAGTCGGGTTGGTAAGTTAGGGATCGCTTAACGGTTTTCGACTGAAGTTTCTTGTATATAAATAAGCCTTCATGTTTCCAAGTTTTTTTTTATTCTTTTCACAAATGAAAAACCTAAGTTTCATTTTTCCAGATTATCATATCACTTCAATTTGTCATAATTTGAAAATTAAAAGTGAGTTAGGTATTAAAATTACTAAACCAATGAAGTCAACAATAAGAAACAAAAACAAACATGCAAATCAAATTTATCAAGTCTTTATGTCTATTTTGAACGCGAATATTGCGATATTATTTTGTACATTGATTCTTTTCATCCAATTATATCCGCCAGAGTTCTATCACATGTGTGCTTCAACGTAAATATTGTGTTATTAACTAGATGAAATGTCGAAATGGGCAAAGCGAAAAAAAGGTTCTTTGGAAGAAGTCTCTATTGAAATTGAGTTCGTTTAGGCTGTTTAGAGGTCCAATTGGAGACTTTTTTTGGAACAAATTCATCGTTTTGAGTTCCTCTTCAGCAATAGAGGTTCCTTTTAGTTGCAGGTCCATAGAAACCAAAAAATTGGTTCTAATAGGAATCCCAGTTTTTTCTGTGAACTATTGTGGAATGAAAAATCAGTTTCAAATAAGTACAGAAAGCGTCCTCCACCAGAAAAGAGGTTTGAATTTACTTCAAGGGCTGTTTTAACACCCCTCAAACATTAAAAAAGAAATACCATATTTCCATAAACCAAAATTGCAGGAGTTTTTTTTTCAATATTAGGTTTCAAAATTGATTCACAATTAATGTGAGAAACAAGCCCTAGCAAGGAAAGACATTGAACTTATTTTAAGGGTGGTTTTAACATCCCCAATATTTAAACAAGAAAATTGTTATTTACTAACAAATAAATTCACAGAAGATTTTTTGAATATACTATTGGGTCGGATATACATTTTGATATTATGACTTCCTGAAAATATTCAATAGAGCTTTATTCAACTTTATGTAACTTTAAAAGAACCCTTGAAATAAACTTAATGATTTTACCTGCCAGGATATTTTCCTCACATTTACTGCGAACTAATTTCCAACTACTATTTTTTTTGAACGTCAATTTCATTGTTTAAATATTTAAGGGTTCAAGTAAAAATCGTTTATTCTGCTCATAATATTCTTTAGAATTGTCGATCTGCACATTCAAAATTACAAAAAGAAGTATAATTAGACATTTTGGTAAGAAGCCATTTTCTTTACATTTGTTGCGGGGCCACTTTTTATTTCTCGGATTCAGCATTTCAGAGCAAAAACTCCAATTTGAACAACAAATATTTTCCTTATGCGTTCATTTTCTTTTATCTTTATGAAATGTTGCAATTCAAGAAAAGTCTAGTTCATGGTGTCAGAACAAATTTAATTTAGATATATCATTCTAATGTGAAAGTAAAGGCACACGTATTTTACAGTTTCCGCACCATTTTTTTCTAGTTTTTCACAAAAATTTGAAGATTACTTCCAAATTCTCAAAAAATGAGAAAATTATTTCATTGATCTAGAAAATGTTAAAAATTAGACAAAATGGTGGCTCATTTTCTACAATTCATAGAAATGGATTTTCTCCAAAATCATATTAAAAAATTTATTATTTGTTTTTAAAAAATATACAGTCGTATTTACCTAGAAAAGTTCGACAAAAATCACGTCCAGCTCTTTTGTGATATCTTGCACCATCAATAAAAATGATATTGAAAAAATGTTACGGCCTCAAAAACGTTTAGGTTCCAATAAAACTGATAGGATGCTTTCCTTATACAAGCCGAAGTTGCAAAAACAAATTTTTTTAATAAAAAAGGTTAAGCTTTCCAGATAATCTTTATTTTTTTCATCAAATTTTGAGAACGTGAAGTGAAGATTTTCAGAAAAATTACATCTTCATTTTCCCCTAAAATTTGAAAAAATTTCTGCCAATATAAAAAAGGCATCCTATCAGTGTTATTCAGGCTAAACCATTTTTAAGGCTGAGAAATTTTTTTTCGCAAACTATCCAAGGTATTACGAAAGAGTAAGCGTTTTTTTAAATAACTTTTGTAGATGTGTAAATTCGATTTTTCGAAAATAATTTTCTTCAAAGTGCAACAGATATCCAGGGAGCATCCATTGATTAAGTAAGAATTATTTTTGAAATTTCAGAGCCCTCCTCTTCGTAAGGCTTTTTCTATAGTAAGTGTATGTAACTTTAACATGTGTCCAAAAACTAAACTCAACAGATATGAAGTGAATATCACTATCTATTCCTAACAAAGAAATTAAATCAAAGTGAAGTTTTTGAGAAAATCTACTTTCAAGAATTAAAAAATAGTAGCCGTTATTTTGTCATTTTTCTAAATTCTTAAAATCCTTTGAATTAATTGAAAGAGAAAGAATTCCTAAGTTGAATTTTGGCAAAAAATGTCTGTCAATTTTTGAGAATTCGCAGGTAATCTTCGAATAATTTTAACACATCAAGAAACATGTTTTTATCGTACTGTTAAATACTATATTTATTCTTCTGAATTGCCAATCGTCACAATTTTCCTTTGTAACATCTAGCTTAAAAATAATTGGAAAATATGGATTAGGACACATTGTAATTCAGAAAAATAAAATTTCTGCGAAACCGTAATTGAAAAAAAATCAAATCAGGGCAAATGATAATTCGGAAAAATGAAAATTATGCCAAATGAGCATTGGTGAAAATATAAATTAGGAGATATAAAAACTAGGACAACTGGAGATGATACGTCAATTCCGAAAAATAAAAATCAGAACAAACCGATATTCAAAAAAATTGAAATGATGACAAACGGCAATTCACGGAAATAAAAATTATCTCTAATAATTAAAGGGCAAATGTTAATTCGGAGAAAAAATATGTCTAACGGTAATTTGGCGGAATAGAAATGAGGGCATATTGTTATTCGGTGAAATTAATTTCGATAAAATTATACGTAACATTAGGAAAAGTAGAATCAGGAGAAAGTTGATCTGCCTCAAGATTATAATATCCTGATGTGATAAACAAGCTTGAAGAACTAAAAATAAAAGTATCCAAAGATAGAAATTCCAACGATGAATCTTGCATATTTAAAGACATTTCGAGTATGAAGTACTAAACATCAACTTTTTAAGACAGTAAAATAACGGAAATAGAATTCAGATATAAGTTGTAGGTAAAATTAGGAGTGACAGCTTTCAGATATTTTATTCCAAACTTAGTCACTCTCATTGACTTTTGTAGACTTTAGACAAGTATCTTTGTTTTTCATAAAAGGTTCAACTGTTGTACAGGAACAGGAACAGGAAATTCCCAGTTGCTGTCGTGATGTAATCACTTTGGTCTCTTTTATCTCAAGCTCAAGTAATTAACAAGTGTCTGTGAGTGACTCAGAATCGTATTCATCCCGAGAGATTAAAAACCGGTCATTTTATTCAATGCTACTGGTCAAGGGCGACTTTGTAAGGCTACATTCTGCTTTTCGAGGAACCTGCTCTGCGTACGTGATTGTCACTTGAAAATACTTAGATCCATAAAATTGCAATCATTTTATTGCTCACACGACTTTGTTTGTCTAAATCTATTCAAATTTAAGTTGAATTTTATTAAAATTGTAATATTATTCAGTAAAATTATACTAGTCTTGAAAATAACCTTATATCTAAAGGATTTTAGCAGTGTTTTAATAAGGATTACTACAAGATTTTAAATTGAGCATTATTTCATGAGTCACAGAATATGGTTTTTTTTATCAACATTCGGATAAAATTGACCTGTTCAGTAAAATAATCTTGAATGTATTGAATGAGAAAATGAAGAAGTTCTCAGCACACTATCTCCTTTGCTGAGCAGTTTATGGAAAATAGAACACGATAAGAATTTAACTCCTTAAAGGGTTCATCAAATGTGTTAGTCATGAATCACTTGGCTTATATCTTTTCAAAGTAAACGCAAATTTGAATTTTAGAATTTTCAGGTGATACACAATACGGATTTTTTTGCAGGAGGAAAATACAGTGAATTTACGCTGACGCTTATTATGTACCCAAGTCGTCACTTGCTTATCCACTGTTCTTTATTACCAGATAATAAAATTTTATTGGGTGATAAAACTGATAAAAATAGAATCTGAATTGGACTTTTTAAGAAATAGTCCAGTCACTACTAACACTTCTGTATGCATCAACAGGGCCCAGATATACCTTTTGTTCAAAGGTCAAACGAGTCCCCTGATTACGAGTATCTTGGTTATTTTTTTAAAATCGTGATCAGTTTTTGTTTAAACATTTGTAAAATTATTTTATTATTTATTACCAGAGACATTTTTTCAATCTGTTCAAACGAAAACTGATACCTCTAATTTTTGTTGAAAAAAATGTATATTTTTAAGAGGAAATCGTCTACAACTTTTATTTGTTAATCAAAAATCATCAATAATTAACAGAATTGATTTGTTAAATCTTTAGCAGAAAATAAAACTTTTTACTCTGTTGATATTTTCCCGTACGAAGATCCATTAATTATTCAAAGCTTCATAAATAATATATTCTTTATAAACTTGCGCTCCTCTGCAAACCAGAATTTTTAATTTATTTGCGATAACCTTTTTTTATAACTTTAATTCTATGGAAAACAGTATAATTAGCTTGGTTAGCATATTCAATACCTGCTTATTATTGCTTACAACTATTGTTGCTAACAAAAACTCTCAAATAATAGAATGGATTTCTGTTTTTAAATTTTGTTCCTAATCTTCGGCAAAAAATAAAACTTTTTTCTCTCTTGACATTGTCTCATATGAAGAGCCTTTATTCATTAATAGCCTTTCATATAAAATATTTTTTATACATCTACGCTCCGTTTAAAGCCACAACCTTGAAGTTATTAGCGATCACCTTGTTTGACTACGTTACTTTTACCTCAAACAATATAATTACCTTGTTTAGAATTTTCAATGAAAGTTCCTTATTGTTCAAAACTTTTATAATTATCAAGAACCCTGAATTAACCAAATCGATTTCTTAATACTTTTTTATTAATCTTTTCAGGAAAATTAACTTTGGACTTTTTAATATTTTCTCATACAGCCTTATAAACAGTATATTTTTTATGAATATACGCTACCCTACAAGCCACAATATATTATTCATAAGTCTGTGCATAAATCATGGCTCGTTATACAATAAAATATCAAGAAATTAAAAAGATTTATTTTGTGCCAAAGAGTAACAACAGAATTCGAAAAAAATTTGACTATCGATGAGGTTTTTTGATAATAACGATGGGTATAAACAATGAGGAGCAGGTATTGGAAATGCTCACCGAAATAATGATATTGTTTATGGTAAAAGTAATGTAATAAAAAAAAGTTTTCGAAAATATCTTCAAAATTGTGGTTTGTATAGGGTAGCGCAGATTAAAAAAATATATATTGTTTATATGGCTTTGAATAAGTAATGACTGGTTATACTAATTTTGTTAATTGTTTTATTCAATTAATAAATTTTTAATTGGTATACACAATGAACCACGAGAGTTTATTAACAAACAGTCTTATATTGTAGGTCTTGCAACAGCCTTAGTGAAAAATATGAGACTAGTCGGCCTTCATGATTTTTGAATAACAAATGAAAATTCTAGACAATTTCCTCTTAAAAATAGATATTTATTAATTAAAATGAGTGGAATAAGTTATTGTTTTATTGGAAAGTTTATGTTTGATATCAAGAGATCCAACCTCGAAATAGACAATGTACAAGTTAAAATTTTTTTTAGCAATAGATTCTTAGATACATCTGTGCAAATTTGTTAATTTTGTGAAAGAAAATTTCGAAAAAATGACCAAAGTTTCAATAGAAACTAAGATTCTTCAATAGAAAGAAATGAATTATGAACAAAGTAGTTCAACTTTAAACCATGTAGTTGATTTTTTAACTGAGGATGATTTCTCAACAAAACATATAATAGTTGATATTTCAACCCGGAGAGTTTTAACTTAAATAAAACACTGTTGAATTCAATCAGGGGACTTCTTTAAAACTCTTAAACAAAATGTATCTCGGGGACCTCTTAGTGCATACAATAGTGTTCATGGCGACTAGATCAGGTATCTGGATATGCACGATGAAAATGAAATATGAGATTGCATATAACGATAAATTGTAACACGCCAAGTTCAAAGAAATACACTTGATGGATGAATATTGATTACTCACTATTCACGTGAAGCTTTCACTCGATTTGTTCGATGTCGCCGGTAGTTCGCAACAGACTGACTGACTTCTCTTGGTATATCATGCTTATATATATGGCTACTATAGTTCATTTACACTCATCTGAGTAAATCTTTTTCTGCATAAGTATACGTGATATATGCATGACGTCCTCTTCGCAGAGTCACTTTTGCGTTCTTCACATATGTACTTAGAACGATAAATAAACTTCATTTGAAATAATACTTCCATGTGCCCCAGGCCCGGAACGTCAGAAACCGTGCACAAATCACAGTTTCGATTTGAATAAAAATTACAGAAGTGAATTCAGAAAATGATATTTTTAACATAAAAGATTTAAGCAATTCAAGTAATTAATATATTACTATGAGTAATTAATCTGTTTGAGAAATGTTTAAAAAACATTTTCTTCAAATTGAATTACATAGTAAAGTTATAATAAATTGATATTAGTCATGTATGATGTATGATGTATCTATGTAATATATTTGTTATATTTCAAAAACAATTTTAATCTAAATGATTTACTTACTTAGTTATAATTTTTTTTCAATGCGTCAATTATAAGTTAGAATAATGATGTTGTTAAAGCGCTGTTATTTGTCTGAGTGATATAAGTTAATGAGAAATAATATTCAGATGGTAGAAATGACATACTTCAGACCATTGATTGGTCTGAAGTATGTCATTTCTACCATCTAAATATTATTTCTCATTAGCGTCAGTTATAATAATTTCTGACGTATTAATTATTTGAGATAATAAATAATAATTACACTGGGAATCCCATTCAAATGCGGTTTCGGGTATGCTCCTAAATGGCCTTGATTTAAAGCGAACACAATATTCCCTCGCTCATAACCTAAACAGTGGCGTGTTATCCATTTCTTAATATCACGTAGTATACGCGCGTGTGCACCCGCGTACTGCCCCTTTGTCGCTACGCTGCTTGCGTTTCACGCATCACTGAGCAACTCTCTCGACTCTGCGGGCTCAGAAACTGCCACGACAACAATTCTCGGAACGTCCTGAAT
>CAKNXH010065022.1:0-26680 GCA_932178445.1 Andricus quercusramuli | reverse complement strand
TCTAGACACTTTGAGCATCTGATGTATGTATTCAAAATTGGTTGGAAACGTTGAAGGAATTTTTAAGTGCACACGGAAAAGTAAACGTAGAAAATCATCAAAAGTAAGTCAGTCAGTTTTGAGTATAAACCGCAACTTTTTATGTAATATTTAACCTTATTATATCCTTACGTGAACATATAGATTATATGTTCATTGAAGAGACAAGTTTAGTATTTATGTTATTATTTATTATTCTTATAAATGAGAATTATGAAAAGACTTTCGATGGTATTACCCTACGTTGGCTTCATTATGTCTGCCATCTGCTTACTGTTTAGGTCTCTGCAATTCAATTAATTCGTTTGGAATTCTTTTATTTCGATATTTTTTCGCGGATTTTTTAAAATCATTTGTTGACATTGATAGTTGAAATAAATTTATTGAACTATACAAAAACCGTCTACGACTCATGAACAAGAAACATTAAATAGTAAGCAATAACAAATCTCAAATAGATAATTAGCCATAAATAATAAAGAACAATAAATCAGGAATGAATAATGAACAATAAATAATGAAAAACCGCAAGCGGAATTGTCTTCATCCGGGAATTATTTGTAACATAGAAAACATTACATATTGAGTACGGCCGCGGAAACAGCCTGACGCCATCTGTTGCCTAAAAGCGGCAATTTTTTAGGGATGAATTCCACTTGTTTACATGCGATTCAAAATAAATAAATTTTTACTGAAAATAAGAGTTTAACTATCGGATAACGAGAGTATCTGCAGGATAACTGATAAAATCTCGATTTGGGGAAAAAAACCTTTGCTCTAGTTTATTGAACTGTTTGATCGGAGTTGAGTTTTGAATTTCTCTGTCTATGACAGATCTCCTATCGGATTACAAATATCACATAAAGCATGTCAGTACCCTTGTTTATCGAAAAAGGTATCAGGACAAATTATTGTGTTAATTGGATAAGTAATATTATATATATTTACATATTTATACGACCTATTATTTTTGTAAAAGTAATGCTAGTTGTCAGATTTTGAGGTTAGAAAGTTCAATTATCCCAGAATATTTATGGAGTATATTTTATTTTAATTTAAATGACATTGAGTATTTTATTACTTTTCTTGAGTTTTAAGTGAATCTTTTTTTAACATTTCGCTATGTTATGTGAAAAAACTTTTTTCTCAGGTTTGTTGATTATGTTGATATGATTCAAAATCGACCTTTCGAGCACTCTATTCTCGTTCTTTTACTTAAAATTATTTTTGTTGGTCTAGGGGAATATTTATTAACATTAGTTCATTAATTTTCAATTATTCAAGCAAATGAAATTTGTTTAAATAATATTTTTTTCTCCAAATTTTTTAAAATAAAAAATTATTACCATTTCTTTGCTGGAATATTTATCAATTCTAGTACCAATTTAAATACTATAAGCAAGTGAGTATTGAATGAATTATCATTTTCAGGTATTGCATTCTCATTCAATGAGGAAGTTTATGATAGAAGACACAATGCTGTCTCTACAACAAAATTATATTCAAGGCTTCAAAACTGTAAAATTTGAAATTTGAAAAATTGAAAACTTGATAGAAATATAAAAGATTCGAAGTGGAATAATAAATAAATATGAAGCTTTTATAATTAAATCATTCAAAATATGTATAAAAATTTGAAAAATAATTTCAAACTGAAATCATGTTACATGTTGAATAATTTCTTATGAGAGGCTTTCAGAATGGGACAACATTTCAAACTAAAAAGGTCATAATTTTATGATTTTCAATTGAATGTTTTTGAAATTAAAGAAGTCAAAACTAAAAGTCTTAAAGTTTGAACAGTTTTTGGTCGAAGACGTTCAAAATGTAATATAATGAGATAAAAACCTCATTTGATAAAATTTTTTCAAATAGGTTTCATTCACTGTTGCCTACACAATATCTAATAGAAATGTGTCAGCATGTATAAGTGATATAAGTGAACTGCTAAAACAATAAATTGAAATAAAAAATAAATTATAGAAATAATTGAAATTATTCAAAACTCGTTTGCAACAACTTTTTAGGAATTTAGTCATGTTTAAAATTGGTCTAAAGCTGTATTTTATGGGATTTGAACATGTTTGAACAGTAGATGAAATATTCCATGAAAATTATAAAATACATTCACGATCGAGAATGTTTTCCGATGTTTTTAACAAGCGTACTACGAATTCTCATACAACGCAATTACAAATTTCTGTGCATGATGGGTTTTGTTCTACAGTTATAAATTAGCGTAATACATATTCGAAACCGAAACAACGGTTTAGCGCGCATTACTATCGGTATTACAATCTGAAATAGCCCTTTAACACGTATCTCTGAATACATTACGTCGATTGATGATTAAGGGATATACTATTAAAATCATGATTTTGTAGAGAATTAGCGGATTTCATTGTAGGTTTTCGATATATAACAACAAATTTTCATCAGTTATCAAATAACTGATCAAAACATATTGACTCATACTAATATTATTTGAATTTACAAATTTTGCAATGGTTATTATTCATTGATTCTGTAAATAATTCTCGAATATCGTCATAATTTAAATCACAATTAACGTCAAACTGTTTAAATCCTTTTCTAAAAAATGGCTATTGAGTAATTTGAAAAACTCGAAGGAAAAAATTTTACCAAATTCACACACATACATAATTAGAAATTCTGTTTCACTTGAAGTGAAATGAGAAAGAACGTCAAATTTTGTGTGCATAATAAAACTGGCAAGAATGTGAGATTTGCTGGTGATAAATTTTATTATTTAACCAAAGCCAGACATGTTTAGCAGAATTAGAATATGCATTTGACATAAGAAAAAATAACTTTTTTTTCAAGTCAAACGGAAGTTTTTTTTTTACATCAGGTGAAAAATTACCACTCTTCAGTTTTCATTGCATCATTTAAATTGAAATAATTATTTTTGAAGATCAAAATGTACCCCTTGATAAGGTTGATTTTTATTTCTTTACTACAAAATTGGACTTTCCTTTTCATTTTTTGATCCTGTTATATGGAAAATTCCACTTTAAAATTGACACTCCAGGTTTGGTCTGATAGCCGGCGATGGATATGTCTTGAAGAGATAAAAATTGCTCAAAAATCGCTATTTTGAGGTTTGGAATTTAGTAACAAGATGAAGTTGGTTCAAAGTACTAGGTTAATTTAATTTTCTTCACAAAAATAGTAGATGTACAACAAGCGGGATATAGCGTCGATTACCGATGAGCATGAAGTTTGCTACGTGAGCGTGGTAAATCATGCTAGTTGGTAATCGACGTATTCCGCTCGTTGCACACGATGATTTCCCCAATCGCCGCGCCGGAACGAGCGAGCACTTTCCTTCAGAAGAATCTAAGTTGCGATGCGTAGTTGCAGGGCGAGGGGGTAGATTGGGAATGCGCATGACATTACTTAGTTCTCTAGAGGACTAAATGCCACATTACCTCGCTGTGACGTCATCAATCGAGTGTAGACTAACTTAGATTTTTCTGAACGAACGTGTAAGTCGCAAGTTTCGGCACGGGTATTGGGGAAATGTTATTAATTTCCAACTTACTGATTGAACTCTTTGAATAATGAGTTCTGTAAATGAAGTAACTTACCAAAACCTTAAATTTATGAAAGCTCGTTATTTTTTGACATTTTCGAAGCTTAAAAATGCTCAAATTTGTATTTCACTTTTTTATCATTTAAACAGTGAGGGTGCGATAAATGTTATTTTTTGATAAGAAAATGAAATAATTAAATGCTTCAAAATACATTTTTGGTGGCATCGAGAAATCAAATTTGCAATAACTAACAAATTTTCCCTCACCGTTCTGAATTTTACTTTCAGGGATAAAAACAACCTTACACCTAGATTATCAATAACGTTGATGTGAAAAATTATATTTCTAAATATATTATTTTAAAAACTTTAATGACATCAGTCATACAGAATTTTATAAGGAGACATCCACAGTTTTCGTAAGACATACGTAAAATACACGAATTTACAATAAAATAGTAGAATTTTCACATCAAAAAGATAAATTTATAACCGAAAATGGAAAAATTACAGTTTTGGTTAAATATATTGATTTTCAAACAACAAAAAGGGAATTTTTTAAAAAATAGTTAATTTTCCAACCTAGGTTATGAATTTTTGATGAAAAAAATAAATTCTCAATGATTTTCAAAGCTATCTTATTAGTAGTGCAGGAATTCAGAAACTCACGCAAAATAAACAGTTTTAATAAAATATCAATTTCGCACATCTTCGGAACGTAAGTTTTATAATTTCGCTATCAAGGAAACTTCTTTTTCAGAATGTCTTTACACCGAATCGGTTTTCATACATTGAAAAAAAATTCTGTAAGACAGTTAAACATTTTTCCGTGTATGAATAGAAAGATTAACAACGTTCCATTTTTCGAAGACATTACAATTCTTTCTAGCAGCGTGTTAAATTATTAAAATTATTAATCGATTCATCCATTTTCTGATCTGATTCTGAGATTGTGGTCACGTAGGTGCTACTAGAGCAACGTAGACGATGTACACAAATGCTGGCGTGCTGGAAAATTATTATACGCCTTACTTTGCCGACTGTCTGACTAGTGAATATTTTATTAAATCCATAAAGCTGAAGCACACACGCATTCTGTTTAGAGGCAGGGAAATTTCGGAAAGTAGCTCCTATCTTGATCTCAATTCATATGAGAGAAAAATACACCTCTCGATTGATGAAGCAAATACAAGATTGTAGCTTTATTTGTGTTTAGAAATACAAATAATTCAAATGTTCAAATAGACTAACAATATTAGTAAAAAACGGAAGTTTTTTTCGAAGTAAGGTACTGCCAAATGATGTTAATTTGATTTCCCAAGGCTATTATGACCTCACGGACCTACCCCATTTTAATTAAAGTTTTTTTCTTTGATTTCATTTGATAAACGCTTCAAATAAAACACAAAACATACAATCAAAGATGGGGGATGAATTCTTGGATATAAAATTAATATATATGTATGATATTGAATCCAATATGGACAGCTTAAGATATTAAGTCAAACTATATTTAATTTTCAGCATGACTGTTGAATTTTTAATCAAAATTATCAATTTTCTACAGAAACATATGAATTTCCGATTACATTTTAACCAAAAAATTGCATTCTTAATCATAAAAGATCAAATTTCTACCAGAAGCGATGGATTTTCAAATTAGAAGGACGCATTTTTAACAATGAGTTGAATTTTCAACAAGGAGCATTTTGTGGTGGTTGTCCAAATTTGGTCGTTGGATTCTTGTTTTAATTTCAGGAACTCTATACACTAATTTGAGTATTGGACGTTAAATAGGATTTTGAGTTTGATTTTCATCTAATTTGAAATTCTTAAATTTCAAGGAGAGAATTTTCACTCAAAAGAGAAAAAGAATTTCAAGCGAATCGTTCAGTTAAAAAAGGACGATTTCTATATGAAAAAATCGAATTTTTAATCTCAAAATATGAATTTTTAACATTAAAGTTCATTTCACATTGAATGATTGAATTTTAATCTGAAAACCCATAAATATTCAACAAAAAATTGAATAGTTCAATTAACAGATGACCAAATTTATAAAAAAAAAAACGAATTTTCAACAAAATAGTCGAACCTTCAACTAAGTCGTAGAGTCTCTAACTACCAAGATGGTATACTTAAATTTTGTCTAAAAACATTGATTTAAAGAAAAGTTAAATCAATGAAATTAATTTTTAACAAAGTAGTTCAACTTTGACTCATTAATTGAATTTTCAAACCAAAAAGGCGATTTTTCTAGACAACAGTCTAATTTTCAACAAATAAAATATTTTCCAACAAAATGGTTGAATTTCAAATTGAAAATTATTATCTTTCAACCAAAAATTAAATAGGGACATTTTTAAATAAAAAAAAATTAATTTCAATCCGACAAAAGAACGAATTCTCAACAAAAATTTAAATCTTCAACCAAGTAACAGAATTATTAACCAAAGACATATATCTTCAACTAATATGATGAATTTCAAGAAAGTAGTTTAACTTGCAACTTAATGGTTGAATTTTCAATTGAGAAGGTTGATTTTCTACCAAAAAGACGAATTTGCACCTTAAAAAAATAATTTTCAACTGAAGCAAATACGAATTTTCAACAAAATAGTTAAATTTTCAATCGAAGAGATGGATCTTCAAATGATCAAATGAATTATTAAGAAAGTAGTTCAATTTTTAACCAAGCAGTGGGATTTCCTAACCAAGAAGATTAATTCTCTATCGAAAAAGACCAATTCACAACAACGAAAAAACATAAGTTCTTAGCCAAATTTTTAAATTTTGAACTAAAAACGATACATTTTTAACCAAAAATATAATACTCAAATTTTCAGTTAATAAAATCGATTTTTAATTTTGAAAAAGAATTTTTAAAAAATAGTTAAATTTTCAGTAAGTGAGATAGATCTCCAACTAATTAAATGAATGTTTGAAAAAGTAGTGCAGCTTTTAACAAAGTAGTTACATTTTCAATCAAGAAAATTAATTTTCTACCAAAAAGATGAATTTAAAAATACATTAATTTCTCATCAAATTGTTGAATGTCTAACTAAAAGCAATCAATTTTCAACTGATAATGGAATAGTGAAATTTTGAGTTTAATAAAGTAATTTTCATTTTAAAAAACGAGTTTTCAACCAAAAATAGTTGAATTTTCTTATTGAGCTTCATTAATTCAGTTCGCATTTAAGTGAAAAACGAGAAAAAGAGGAATTTTATTGAAAACGAGGAAAAAGAGGATTTTTTCAAGAAAGGGGTAAATAGGGAAATAGGGAAAGCGTGTGATGTCTGTATTAAGATGCTTCACTTGTAAAAAACCCTAATTTATATATTTTTTCAAAATTTTGAAGTAATTATTATTCACACTTATATTTTGCGTATAATGTCCAATATTTACCCCGTTATGTACCATAATAGTGTCGGTTGACGGTAGTTATTAACTTCTGGCATGATATTTTTCAGAATTTAAAAGAAAGATAGACATGGTTTTCTGCCTTAGTGTCACGACATCGGCGAGTGCTTTTTATTTAACATGAGGTGTTTCACAGAAAACGTAATTGCTCCAAGTGACGGAGAAAAGAGTCACGTGCCGGGTGCGGTTATCTTTGACCTAAATGACCTACGGTAGACACAAAAAACGGAAAAGTGTCTTCTCCACCCTGTCGAGACATCGATTTGTATGTTGTGAAAAAGTCTTGCGAAACATAAACTGAATGAAGTCACTTTGTGTGACAAAATAGCATAAAAACTAAAAAGCCCTAGGGGTGACTGTACACTACATACAATCAATCTCAAAAGTCACCTATCTTTAAAATGATTTATAAAATCGGCGAAAATAGATGTGTTATTAATTTCTGAAAATCTTCATGAAGGCTTCTGTGCGTACTTCAGAAGCAAATAATACAGTTTAAAATTGTTCATTTAACGGCAGTTGTTTGTATAGTTTTAACGTTTGCTTTCCCATTAGGGAAAAGTTACAATTTTTATTTTAGTGGGTTTTATTTTAAAAATTAGTTCAAAAATAATACAGTTATTATTGTTAAAAATAATGAGAGTTTAAATTCCAATAAACCCCACCCAAATAGATTGTAGCGAATCCTTTAAAGAATGAAATGATACCTTCATTATTAGGATTCAATATGAAGTGTAACTTTTCCCTGAAAATGTAGCAAAAACGAAAAATCTAAATAACTATTGTTGAATACATTATTTTCACATTCATTTTTTTTCTGATATTTTGTTGATTTTATGAATTATTTTCAAAATTGGCGATTTTTGAGATTGATTTTACGCAGTGTAATTCCTTAAAACAAGAGAAGCATGTTTTCAAGAATCAGTGAAATAAGAAATAAGGTGGTAATACTGATTTTTAAAAACATGCTTCTCTTGTTTTAAGGCTTTTGGTACAATTCTGATACACACGTTGACTTTTTTTGAGCTGATGTTTTCCAATTTTTTTCTCCAAAATTACTAAATAGAGGCATTAGCCTACTTTCTTCTTCAATTTGAATGTTTTTTTTTTCAAATACAAGATTTTTTAAATTTCGAAAACACTTTTGTGCTTTTAGATTTTTGATAAAAAATTTGGTTAACTTTTTAATAAACTCCAAACTTCACATTTCTTAACTTTTCAGTAGTATATTTTTCTAAAGTTTTTCAGATTTATCAAACAAGATCTTATATCTGTGCTGAAACTATATAGAAATAATTTCCAAAGGGTGAGCATCATTCTAAAAAGTTGTGTTTTACGTTATAAGAAAATTAGTGAACAGAAGTTTTTTCGGGATTTCTACTGCCTAACTCATTCATATCCAGAGTTTTGGAATAAAATGTGACAGAAATTAATGTATCATTAGGATTAATTGAAAGAAGATGATATTGGGCAATTTTTTCAGTGATAATTCTCAAAAACGAATTCATGGTATGGACATTTTTCAACGAATGGGCTCAATTTTTTAAGGATTCAACTAAGACTTTTTTTTACTGATGAATATTTCCTATGATACTTTACAAATTTACAAAAAATAATAATTATTCAAACAAATTGCATAAACAGATTGTATAAGCAAATACAAGGTTTGGCTATTGTTCAAAGAGTACTTTTTTACTATGATGCTTTCCAATTTGACAACGATTTTCAATTATTCAAACAATTTTTATAGACAACAGAAGTATAATAGCAAAGAACCATCGAAAATGAATTATTAGTTGAATCCGTAATCAAAAATTGAGTCTAATCGTTCAAAAATAGGCAAACTATGATTTTGTTTATGACAATTGTTCAAATTATTATCAATTTTGATAAATTTGCAAATCGTCTTAGCAAAGAGTTATCGAAAAGATATTCTTAATTGATTGCGTAAGAAAAAGTAAGAATAATCAGTGAAAAATAGCCAAACTCTTAACTTGTGTTTAAAAATTTATTAGATCATGGGTAATTCTTGTAAATTAAAGTATCAGCGCAAGAAGTAACCACAAAGACATTCTAAGTTGATGCCGTAATAAAAATTGAGCCTATTCGTTTTGAAATAGCCAATCTCTAAATTTTCAAACGGAAATCGTTTGAACAATTAATAATTCTAGGGAATTTGCAAATTAGCGTTGCGAAAAGTCATCAGAGAGGCATTGTTAGTTGATTCCGTAAAAAATTCGAAGTAGGGGAGACTACCCAACAGTAGATAATGGTCCTACAGTAGATAATCCTGAATTATAAGCACAAATATAAGTAAAATAATCAATTATAATTTTCGTATATTAACACGTATCGTGTCTTAACTATTAATTACATTACATTTATTATTTACCATTTATTAGTATTTTTAGTTAATGATTATCTATTGTAGGATCATTATCTATTGTAGGGTGGTCTCCCCTATTCTTTCAAAAATAGCCAATCTCTTGATTTGTTCATTTAAATTATTATTATATTATTATTGACAATGAAAATTATATTGTAAATTTGTAAAGTATCATAGCAAAGATTCATCGGAAAGATATTGTTATTTGATTCCGTAAAGAAAATTAACGTATTCTTTGAAAAATAGCCAAACTCAGAATTTGTGTATGCAAATTCTTAAGATCATTGATGATTCCTGTAAATTTGTAAAGTATCATAGCAAAAAATAACCGCAAAGACATTCTTAATCAATACCGTAATCAAAATTGAACCTATTCGTTGTGAAATATCTAAAATTCGAAATTTTGTATTAGAATTGTTTAAACAATTGATATTCCTAGTGAATTTGCAAATTAGCATTGCAAAAAGTCTTCAGAGAGACATTTTAAGTTGAATCCGTAAGAAAATTGAACGTTTTCTTTGAAAGATAGCTAAACTCTTAATTTTTGTATTCAAATTATTTAAATAAGTAGTATTATCAATATTAATAACAAAAATAATCTTGTAAATTTGTGAAGTATTATAGCAAATAGTCATTAAAAAGACATTGTAAATTGATTCCGTAAAAAGTGAACGTATTTTTGAAAAATAGCCAAACTCTGAATTTGTGTATGAAAATTGTTAAGATCATTGATACTTCTTGTAAATTTGTAAAGTATCATAGTAAAACATCGTAGAATATTTATTGTAAAATATCCAAACTGTAAATTTGTTTATGAAAATTGTTTAAACAACTAATAATTCTAGTGAATTTTCAAATTATCGCTTTTTTTGCAAAAAGTCTTCGGAGAGATATTGCTAGTTGAATCCGTAAGAAAATTGAACTTATTCTTTGAGAGATAGCTAAACTCTCAATTTTTGTGTTTGAATTATTTGAATAAATATTATTATTAATATTGGTATTAATAATATACATGTAAATTTGTGAAGTATCATAGCAAAGAGTCATCGGAGAGACATTCTTAGTTGATTCCGTAAAAAATAGAACCTATTCGTTGACAAATATCCATACTGTTTATTTGTTAGTAAAAGCTGTTTAAAAAATAATGAAATAGCATTTATTTCCAATTAATCATAATGGACCATTAATTTTTTTCAAATTTTATTTAAAAACTCGAGAAATCTTGAAAACAATGGTACTTCTGCATAGTTAAAAAAAAGTCAATATGTTGTTAAATAAAAAACTTCCTAACTTTTTTATCAAACATCCGAACACATAAATCTGTTAGAAATTGAAAAAATTTTCATCTAGAAAAATTTCCTAATATAATTAATAGTGTAGGCTAAAATTTGACTTGTCGACAGAAACTTGTTTGCCAGAGTGTGGGCCCCTTCTGCTTCTATGATCATTAAGCACAGGGATACGCCGGGAAGCGCTTTGCCAGGGGCCTTATGAATTGGGCTTGAAAATGCTATCCAGGCCTCAACAGCTAGTAAAAAGAATTTAATCAATATTTTTTAGAAACTCATAACATTTTTTAACTTTAAGTTATGCATAGAGTTAATTTAAAGAACAAACAGTTGAAGAGTTTGTGTCCATAAACTGAAAGGTATACATAAAAATCATTACAAAAAATGGAAAATGATATTTTTTGATAGATTATCACAATTTTCAATTAATTTCATGCCACAGAATGAGAATCATAATTTTAAAACGTAAGGGCGAAAAATGAGCTGGATCAGTAATTTACTGCTTATAATTCACTATAAGCAAAAATAAATAAATTATATGAATTATAAATTACTTCTAGCTGGAGTTTGTAATTTCATTCCGTGAAATTTATTCTTTTAACAAAAAGAGCTTAAAAATGTCCGTTTCAACAATATTACTTTTCATCGCTAAATAAGAAGCTTAGATAAACTCGTTAGCAACATAAGAAATGTAGGCTCACTTAAGGAATATAAAGATCTGATTTAAAATTAGATTTTATTGTTATAAGCAAATTATATGAACAAAGCATCATTTGCAGTGCTGCAACACATAAAAAATGTGCTTCTTGACTGAAAATGCTTAAACTTTCTTGAAGAATAATTTGTGTAATAGAAAATGAATAAATATTAACAACTTATAATGTGATATGCAATTACCATTGCTACCTTGAACTCATTTTCATTGATATGTGCGAATATGCATAAACCCTTGAGTTTGGCATCCAAAAAATGCTTTATAACCTTTAAAATATATGGAAAGAGTAAGTTGATCCCAAATTCTTTTCTTCACAGGGCACTGAACGTAAAAATAGTTACAAGAATTAAAGTGTTCACGATTCCTTATAAAATTTTTAAAAAATTTAAAAGACAAGTCAAGTGACTGATGAGATGAGGATGTTATTTTTTATTTTAATACGATGTTTGAAATTATTTGCGATGATGTTGTAGGTACAAAATTCAGAGCATAGTGTAGTTTGCAGTTTGTTTTTACCGCTGTTATCCTTACACTGCGGCCGTGAGTGTTGAAGGTGAATATTAGAGAAGTTGTAGGGCGTAGGCTCCGGAAGCTTCGATCATGATTCCTTAAAGAAACCAATCCCGAAGCTACTGGAACGTGTACGTCATCCGCTTCTGCTCCTTGTTTCCTAGAAGGTAAGCAAGAGCGGGAAATTTACGCGTGATAACATCGGGCAACACTGTTCCTTGGAGTCAGGTCTCTAGCCGCGGATGACCTTACGCGGCAGACAAGACAGTTGGAGATGAAGGTTTCACCTCTGGATACTTTTTTAGAGCTACCAATCTTTGTAGAATTTAAGAGGAACAGTGTTTACGGACCAGATGGAGTGATCCCAGGAGAACAGCCTTTTGCATCCGGTTCCCGATGAAATGAGCCTGACGCTGGCAAGCCGGAATCTTGTTGAGTTGGCTAATAAATGAAGCTTTCATACCTCCAAGGCAGCCGATTATGAGAATTATAAGGTGGACTTTGTATCCTTGGTACAGCCTACTCAGCTCGAAAAGAAGTGCTTGATATTTCGCCCGTTTTTCTCCCTCCTTTGCCGTGATATTACCATCGGCTGGTGCCGAGAATTCAATCACGTAAATGATCTTGTTCTTCAGATCTTGGAGGACAATGTCAGGCTTCGTAGCACTGATACGTTGAGTGGTGGAGAATGAGAAATTCCAGTAGATCTTACACTGATCATTCTTGGAGGTGAATTATTATTATTATTATAAGCAAGTTTATAAAGGTAAAGTAAATGGCAGAATGCCCAGAGGTAGACCGCCAAAAGAATGGTTAGAATCTGTGAATGAGGCACTATTACGAAGGGACATAAGAAGCCATAAAAACACGAGAGCTTGCATGAAAAAATGCGTAGACGTGAAGGAAGCTAGAGTAGTATGCCAGGACAGAAAAGTGTGGCGAGAAATAGTTTGTAAACAGGGTGACAATAGAGCGAATGACGCCTGAGACAAAGACCTTGGATAATAATGGGCCCAAGTGGGGAACCACACATAACAATTTTGTGAGGCTCTTCACTTGGAATGATCGCTGGAGAGATTGATAAGCAACCTGGGTTGGAGCAGTTTTGCGGAATGCACGTGTCATTTAAATAAATAACACGAGAATTCCAGATCAATCTAAATTATATATACCTAACAGCTGTATACCTATCTACCTTATACCTATATACCCACCTACACACTACTATTCACCAACCGAGCAAGTCACGCCTACCCCGAAAGGGAAATGGCTTAATAGTACAATAAAAAAAAAAACTTTAGTTTTTCTCAAGGAATTTTTTGTCCCTTTTCACTTCCAACTTTTGATGTACTCATTTTTGAAATTTTATGAAAAATAATTCACTTAATCTCGTACTTAATGCATTCCGAAATACGTGAGGTTATATTATTAGTATTAGTATTAGTATTAGTATTAGTATTTATTCCTTACTATTTTTTCTGGTTAGAATAACCAGAATTATGGTTGAATTAACCAGAATTCCATTTAAATTAACCAGAAATTCTGATTAAAATAAACAGAATTCTGATTACTTCAACCAGAAAAAATAGTAAGACCATATTTAATGATTAAGGGCCGATTTCACCAACTCTGATTACATACAGGATTAGCTAATCATGATTATTCTTCAATCGAGGCTTTAATCATGATAAAATTGTAATGCGGTCCACCATGGATATTTTAACTCTGATTAGCTAATCATATACAACCGTTAATCGTCGATTAACTCCGTTAACCGGCCAAAATCGACCGGTTAAGTTAAACAGTGATTAACTCTCTTTAATCATACTTTAGAAGATGGTGGAACGCAAGGTACTGATTAAATTAGAATAATCGAGGATTAACATCTTAATCAGAGTTGGTGAATTCGGCCCTTAATCAGAATTCTGCTTGATTTAACCAGATATTTTTTTGAGTGCAGGTTTCCTAAATCCAGGTTTCCGTGTATTTTTTGTATTAATAATTCTACTACTGATTATCCTACAATTTTTCCTTATGTATACTTTTCTATGATAAATTTCCTCTAATCAATAAAATTTTTTGCAATCTCATGCAATATTTTGCAATCACATGCAATGTTGCAATCTAGTGTACACACAAAATCCAAGTATCTTAAATCCCTAAAAAAAAACTTATTTTCGGTTTTTCGTAGATTCTGTTGTCCTAAATATCACGGTAGTGCTGGTCATCATGATGTAGACTCGTTGTGTCGCGAGAGAAGAGACACTCGAGTATAGTTGGAAGCTCGCGAGAGTAACGACAGAGTAACGATAGGTAGTGTCGGAGACAAGCAGTAAGCCGAGGAAAGCTCTCGTCGACTGGAGTGTCTCTCTTGCGAAGTTCCTTTTAAGTTCTCGGCACGGGCGTGCCACAGGGTTCTTCAGAGCTTTTAAGCTCGTTCGATAGAAAGAGTGCGAGAGAGCGAGTAACGAGGATGAGGAGAAGAAGGGAACGTCGCGAAAGGTCGGAGATGCGACAAAGGAGCAATATGTGCCCAGAGGGTCATAAACAGTCGGCACAATATGAAAACATTATCGGTGGTAAGCCGCAAGGTACACCGCAATGTGCTGAGCTTTGCGACACGGAGCTTGCAAGCTCCGTGTAGTGCCACGTCAGGATGTCAGGATATCTGCTAGTGTTGTTTACTGCACCAGCCTAGCCGAAAAGCTCACTTCTCCCCGAAAAAGAGGAATACAAGGCAAAACAAGAAACTCGAGTGACGAAAATGATAGACGTCACAGCCGAAAAGCTTCGCATTATGAGGTCATCCTACTTTTGTCAGCCGAATACTCATACCAACGAAGCTTCAAGAGACTTAAATTTTGCATTTTTTGTTTTTATTTCCAGCAATTGATCAACATTTTGGGGACCGTTCGAAAACTACCCCAGGATATTTTGAAAATTTTTTCCACCTCTTTCCTTCTTCGTCATAGATCATTACACAAAGCTTGACCTCCACAGGGTGAGGTAAAAATTAGACAACTCCCTTCTCCTTTTAGGTCAAAATTTTTTAATTGATTTCATTCGATAAACGCCTTAAATAAAACATAAAAACATAGTATCTTAACATACTTCACATCCCGATATGCTCTCAAAACAAGTAAAGTAGGGTGACTTTTTCACGAAAATAGGGGAATAATAGGGGTATAAATTCTAGTAAATAAAAATATCGTGAATTCACCGTGCATCAAACAAATTCAGTAGTTGAATTTTCAAACCAAAGAGAGATATTTAAAAAAAAACGGTTGAATTTTCAACCGGAAAACTTGAATTTTCGTGAACAAAGTTCATTTCTAGCCAAAGCAGATTAATTTTTATCCACGAAATGTTACTTTTCTACCATTAAACGATGAATATTCACTTCAAGGAGACAAGTTTCCAAAAAAAGAGTTGAATTTTCAACTATAAAAGATGAGATTTCAACCGGAAATGGAATAGTTAAATTTTCAGTTTGAAAAATTACTTTTCAACACAAAAAGACTATTTTTCAACTAGTTGAATTCAACTAAAAAAATGAATTGAATTGTTGAATTATAGATAAAAAATTAATTTTGATGAAGAAAAATTTATTTCCAACTTAATATTTAAATTTTCAAATAAACAGTTTAATTTTTAATCGAGCAGTTTAAATTTTCAACGAAATAGATGAATTTTCAATCAAAATTATAAATTAACAAAAAAAAAATGAATGTTCAAGAAACGATTTTAACATTCAAACAAATACTTGACTTTTCAACCAAAAAGCTGATTTTTCAAACAAAAAAAGTATTATCTCATTGAGAAATGTATGACTTGAATTTTCAACTAAAAATATCAATTTTGAATCAAAAATCAATTAGTCATTTTCCAGTTGAAAAAATTATATTGCCGAAAAAAAATTTTTTTCAACATATTAGTTGAATATTCAACCAAACAGTAGAATTTTCAGCAAAAAGAGATGAATTTTGAACCAAAAATATAATGGTAGACATTTTAATTAAAAACAATTAACTTTCAACGAAAAATAGTTGTATTTTCTTATTCGGGTTTTTGATGCAGTTCGCATAGAAGCAAAAGAAATAAGAAATCTTCACAAAATTAGCCTCCTCTCCACCCTGGGAGTGTGTAGCTTTTGAACGGCCCTTTAATACATTATTATTACTATAGTAATTAATTATATTCTAGTTGAATAATTTGAACTACTTTGCGGATGATCAATACCAAATTATATAGAAAATGTTACCTTCTTGCACGCGAATCGTTAAAATAAATATTATCTTCGTTTGTTCCAACGCAAAATACTTGACTGTGCATTTCAAAGCATAGATTAATAACTAGTATGACTATTTTTATAGAAGACGATTTAAACATTGCATGACAAACTGATGTTTTTTTTCGAATCGATTACCGATAGAACTGATAACGCTATATATGCTAAACTAGAATGATAGTCTTAATGAAAAATATAACCTTCTTGTCATTGCAACTCTGGTTAATTTCAAAAAAATATTGGTCATGAAACTCACAAATTACGATTTCTTATCCTCCCCCCGTGGATGTTCGTGGGGTTTCCGGGGCCCCCCCCACCTTCAAAATGTCCTGTGACACTGAAGCTAACCTGCCTCCTATTTTTAAGTACAAAATATAAATGTAATTTTATATAACCTTCAATCCAACAATGAATAGAACTGAATTTTAAGAAAGTTTGTAATTTTTCCCCTTTTTTCAAGAATTCTTATTTATTCCCTTTTTTCAAGAAACGTCACAATAAAATTCAGTGAAAAAGTTCAACTATTCTTGGTCAAAAGTTAATTTTGTTGTTGTTGATAAGTCTGCCATTATATTTTTGCTTCGGAATTCTTCTCGTTTGGTAACAAATTCTACTATTTGGTTGAAAATTTCATTATTTTGTTAAAAATTCACTTTATTGGTGGAATATTCATCTCTCTGGTTGACTTGATTGACAATTTAAATAATTTGTGGAAAATTCGTTATATTTTGGATTGAAAATTAATTTTTTTAACTGAATATTTAACTTTTTGTCTTCTGTAGTTGAAAATTCAACTGTTTGGTAAATTTCATTTGAGTTGAAAATTCATCTGTTTCATTGAAAATTAATCCTTTTTGGTAAGAAATAAATCATCTTGATTAAAAATTCAACTTTTTGGTTGAAAAGTCAAGTACTTCGTTGAATTTTGAACTCTTTCCTTAAAAATTAATCTTTTTTGGTAGATAATCAATCTTTTTTGGTAGAATATTAATCTGTTTTGTTAGAAAGTTAATCTTCTTGGTCAAAAATGAAACTGCAAGATTGAAAATTAACCTGTTTTGGTTGAGGATTAGAATATTTGGTCAAAAATTCAACCATTTCTTCGCAAATTAATTTTTTTCTTGAATATTAATATATATTTTCGGTTCGAAAATTCAAGTGTTTCGTAGAAAATTTGTCGTTTTGGCTTGAAAAATCAACAATTTGGTAGAAAATTTAACTTTTTGGTTGAAATTTGTGTTTTTTGTTACAAATTCATAGTTTTGGTTGAAAATTTAACTATATTATGAGGAAAAAAATGGATTTAAATTACTGTTTATTTGAAAATGTAAATTCTGTGTTGTAAATAAATTTTTTTTAAATAAAATTTAAATTACTTATCTGAAATATAACTATTTCATTTTTGGTTGGAAATACATCCATTATAAGATTTTGTTGAAAATTTATCATTTTGGTTGAAGATTCAACTGTTTCGTTACAAATTTGTATTTTTATAGTTGCATCAACTCTTTGAATATTCGTTTTTTGCATTTTCGTCCTAATGAGAAGGTTTTGGTTCTATGTAAAATTTGACTTAGTCGGTTGTCATCAAATCTCCACGTTCTGAGACCCCCTGAGGTATAAAAAACGATTTTTACCAATGTGTCTGCCTGTAGTCTGTAGTCTGTCTGTAGCCTGTCTTTAAAACTTCAAAATTCTATGTAGGGCCATTCGTAGTATTTAAAAACGTGAACAATTTACCCTTACGGCTTTTTTCGATAAAAAGAAAACTATCAGAGTCATAGCATTTTGAAAATCTTAAAAAGCTACCGGAAATCAACAATTTAAGCCAAACAACGCACGATATGAAAAAATGTCCAGATAAGAAAAACGTTGCTTCTTGCAAGCTCTACGAGACCATCATAATAACTTTTTGAATTTTTCTGAAGAATTAAGAATTCGGACCCCATGAAACATAAAAAATAAAAAAAAAATTTCATTTTGCTTTCAGACTATGCACAATACGAAAAAAGATGATGAGACAAAAATTATCCATCCAATAAAGGTCTACAAATTTGTTGTTAATTATTTTTTATAGGAGGCGTAATTTTGGTATTAATCGTGAAAAATGACATTACAAAATAAACAAAAAATCAAATTTTTACATTCTGATCCTAATGAGAAGATGTTGGTTTTATGTACAAATTTCAAATATAGTTTTCTATGAATAAAACAAACACTGTTTGATCAGAAAAGAAATTTTCAATTTTTTGGTAGCATTTTCAGTCAGTTAAACCAAAACTGTTTCTTGAGCAATTAAGCGTTTTTCTTTGAACTTAGAAAAAATGTGTGGGTACTGGGTATTGTAATGAGAATGTGTTCCTTAAGGCCAATAGAACCTTATGTAAATCAACTTCCTTTTTAATCCAAAATAAAAACAAATTTAACAATCACATAAGACGTGGAAGATTTGTCTATTTTAGAATATTTGCAAGTAAATTTCTTCTCTTTATCCAAGCCGAGCGCGAAGCGCGAAATACAAAAGCCGCGCGTCCTAGGCGCGCTCAAACTTGCGAGCGAAGCGAGCCGTGCGCTGACTTTTTTGTTAAGTATTTTTTTTAACTGGAAATTTAACTATTCCTATTTTGTTGACGTTATTTTTTTGTCG
Organism: Andricus quercusramuli; assembly: GCA_932178445.1. Taxonomy (NCBI): domain Eukaryota; kingdom Metazoa; phylum Arthropoda; class Insecta; order Hymenoptera; family Cynipidae; genus Andricus; species Andricus quercusramuli. The sequence goes on along the minus strand of CAKNXH010065022.1, from coordinate 7,826 downwards.
AAAATTTATCTCGCTTAGCTGAAAAGGAACTTCATTCTCGAAAATTCAATTATTCGAGTTAAAAATTCAACTGTCTTCTAAAAATTTCTCTTGACCGAATCCATTTCAAATCAGGCAGTTTCTACACTTAAAGTTGCAGAATCTCTCGGGGACAAAATATGTTGTTTTTTAGAGGAAATTTTTTCTTTAAACTCGTATCAATTTTGTGGACAGGAGAATTTTTTTTCATAAAATGGAATTTTCGCATTTTTCTTGAAAACAACAACAGATACAAAAAAATGTTGAGAAAATAGTTAGCACATTTGAAAAAGTTCTACAAAAAGTTCCCTCACGCATTTATGATATCTTGTACCATTTCCGAGAATAATTAAAATATTTAATTTTCATAAACAAAAAAATGTCTTCATTCCTAGCTTATGGAAATACCACCATTTTCGTTTAGTATTAATCCAGGTATTATTTATTTATTTTTTAAACTGAGATTTAGATAAAGTTTTTATACATTGTTGAAAATACCTGGATAAATGTGAAATATATTTCATATAAAAACTTTTCAGTCAAAAAATTACTTGTCTATGCATTCATTTTGTAACTTAAATTGTTTCAGCAAAAAATTTCAAAATTCGAATTTATGAAAAATAATTTTCTGATGATAAAAATTGTTCAGCCCACATAAAACTAACATGGAGTTTTTCAAGAAAAAATTTAGAAACACAATATTATCAAGTCAATCTGTGCAAAAATTCTATTTTTGAACAAAAAGGCTCAGAAACATTATGAATCCAAAAATTAGTTATTTTGAAAAAACATATTCGAAAAGTTCAAAATATGCAAAAAGAATTGCATAGAAAGGCCTCAAAATATGCCGTTCTCAGGGAATAAGTTTCTGGGTCAACCCTATAACATGGAGTTTTCCTCATATGAACGTATATATTTTTTGAATATTTAACAAAAATGGTGGGTATTTCCATAAGCCAGGAATGAAGACAATTTTTTGTTTATGAAAATTGAATTTCTTCATTTTTCTCGCAAATGGTAGAAGATATCATAAATGCGTAAGAGAACTTTTTGTAGAACTTTTTTAAATGTGCCAACTATTTCCTCAACATTTTTTTGTATCTATTTTTGTTTTCAAGAAAAATTCGAAAATTCGATTTTATGGAAAAAAATTCTCCTGCCCACAAAAGTTATTTAGCCCGCAATAAACTCACAAGGTATTTTCCTTATGATAGTAAAAATTCAACAAAAAATTTGCAAAAAATATAAGTGTGGGTTTTTTTGAGAAAATCGACTTTTAACATTTTCAGAAAAACTGCCGCCATTTTGTTAATTTTCAACATTTTTTTAATTTCCTTGCGGATTTTGAAAGAAGGCGATAATACGTACGAAAATAACTCTGTAGAAATGTTTTTTTCCCACAAATCGCAAAAATATGTATCACCTAATTCCCTCTTAAAAACAACATATTTTGTCCCTGAGAGATTCTGCAAATTCAAGTGTAGAACCTGCCTGATTTGAAATGGATTCGGTCTCTTGTTGTCTTGAAAATTCATCTCTTTGGTTAAAAATTGAACTATTTTGCTGAAAATTCATTTTTTTTTCGTTGGTTGAGAAATAATTTTCTTACCTGAACATGTAACTTTTCCATTTTTGGTTGATAATTGATATTTTAAATTGAAAATGGATCTTATATAGTTGAAAATGTATGTATTAAGTTGAAAAAAGTAATCTTTTTTGTTAAAAATTAATTTGCGTTGTTTACAATTTAAATATTTTGGGAACAATTTTTCTTTTTCGTTAAAAAATTTATTCTTTTTGTTTAAAAATGCAACTGCTTTGTTGAAAATTAATCTATTTTGGTTAAGGATTTGAATATTTTTTGTAAATTCAACTATTTGGTCGTAAATTATTAATTTTTTTTTGTTGAAATCAATATCAATTTTTGGATTGAAAATTTAACTTTTTTGTTTGAAATTCATCTTTTTTACTTGAAAAATTTAACAATTTGGTAGAAAATTCAACTATTTGGTTTAAAATTAACCATTTTATTACAAATGCATATTTTTGTTTTCGTCAACTATTTTCATCAACTGTTTTGTAAGAAAACAAACTATTTGGTTGCTAATTCAACTATTAATTTGAAAATTTAACTATTGTGTTGGTAACTAATTCTTTTATCTGAAATCCAAACTTTTCATTTTTGGCTGAAACTGATCCTTTGTTAGTTGGAAATGCATGCATTTTGTTCAAAATTCATCATTTTCGTTGAGATTCAACTATTTTCATAAAAATTCGTCTTTTTTAGTTGAATTCAACTGGTTTAAAATTCATTTTTTAAAAGTACTGTTTCAAATTGAAAATTCAACTATTCCATTTCTGGTTGGAAAATTATCTTTTTTAGTTTAAAATCCAACTATTTTGTTAAAGTCATCTTTTTTTGTTGAAAATTCAACTATTTTGTTAAAAATTCGTCTTTAGGATTGAAAATTCATCCTTTACTGGTAGAAAAGTAATTTTTTTTTATTGAAAATTTATCTCTCTTGGATGAAAATGAAATTTACGTTCAAAAATTCAACTCTCTGAGTTAAAAATTTAACTTTCTTCTAAAACTTGTCTTTTTGTCTCGAAAATTAAACAATTTTGGTTGAAAATTCGACTGCTAAATTTGTTTGGTGTTGATAAATTTTATTTTTTGATCAGAGAAGTTTTAGGTGTTACAAAAACTGCACTATCGGGCTAAAAAATAATAATCATGTTGCTCATGTATGTCTGCACCATTACTCAAAGCTTGAGGCAAGTCTTAAGGGTAACACGCGTTAAACTTAACAGTCGGTTAAGTCCAAGTGGAGGGTGGTTGAGGTAGTTTGGACTCTCAAATTGCAGTCTAGAGCACATAGACTGATACTGTAAGGGTAAGCTACCCTCGCCCAAGTGGCACGAGGTCGTCTGGCTATAGAGACGTAGCCCTGTCTTATCTCTATTTGCATAAATTCATAGTTTGTGGCTTAGGACTTCGGGCCTAAGGATACCTCGAGAAATCGTCTACACAGTCAGACGCTAACTTCCTTGACCAATGGTATTACGGGATCAACAAGTTCAGTATTCTCAGCTATCTTCAGTCTTTATAATTTTCTCATTTATTTGATTGTGACATTAGGGTAGCTCAACAATTTTTTTTACATTATCATCCTGATGAGAAGGTATCCTGTAGGCACGATAACTTTCGAAAGACTGATCAGATTGGATTGAGCTTTAGCACACGTTTTTAAGGCATAAAAAGAAAGGACTAGTCCGTTAACCAGCAACTATTGACCAACGGTTTTAGTTTTATCCAACGAAAATGTTTTTTAAAAAATCAAAAATTCCTTCTTCCACAAAAACTATACAAGGTATGAAAAATGTCAAGAAGCAAAATATTTTTTTGTCCTAATCGTGAAAAATGTTATTGAAAATAGCAAATTCCATTTCGTGGTCAAACTATGCAAGATAAAAAAAATGTTTATTCAAAAAAGATCTACAAATTCGTTGTGAATATTTTTTCGATAGGATGCGTGGTTTTTGTTTTAATCGTAAAAAATAACAGTACACATATAAAAAATGAAATTTTTGGAAAATTGACAATAAATATGAAAAAGATAAATGGATAGAAGTTGTCCACGAAAAAAAGATCGACAAATTTGATATTAATCATTTTTTGATACAATGCGTAGTTTTTATTTATTCGAAAAAAATTAAATAAAGCGAAAATTAAAATTTTTGTGAAAATGATACAAGGTACGGAAAAAATGAATATACAAAAGTTTTTCACGAATACAAGATCGACAAATCTATTATAATAGTACATTGCGTGACGACGTTCGGAAGGCACCGATTTTAGGAGTGTGAAGTTAGCTGCCCGAGTAATCGTTGCCTCGACCCGACTTTTTGATAGGACGCGTAATGTTTATTTCAATCGTAAAAAATAAAATAAAAAATAACATTTGTTGGAAAAATGACGCAAGCTACAACAAAATGTTATTTAGCAAAATTGTTCGCCTAAATCATATCGACAAATGTGCTCTAAATTATTTATTCATAGGACGCGCACGTTTGTAAATTATAAGAAGAAGACAATGAAAATAAGTCCGTTTCAATATCAATGCACATTATGAATTGTACATTTTTTAGGGTAGCTGCCAATAAAGAATAATGCCAATTAAGGAACAATTATTATAGTAATAATAAAAAAAATAGTGTATGTAATAAAGTTGAATATGATATAGAAAAGTGCGCGTTTCGGACAAATTTTAATCAAGCACGAATCACGAGATACGTTATGAGAATGTGTTCGTTAAAGCCGAAGAAGCATTAGGCAAAGAAAATTCACAATCACAAAATTACTGTTGTCTATGGATTTACCTTTCATTTTAGAAGGTCTATAGAGAAATGTGGGGGAAGTATAAAGACCGAGCGCGTAGTGCGATTTAAATACATCATTGAGCGCGAAGTGCGAGATCCAACAGACGCGCACTCTAGGCTTTAAACGAGCCTCGGTTTCACGTCATCCACTACACGTCTAAAAGGATGAATTGTTGAACTTAATATTTTTGCCACATAATCTAAAGGCAATGATACCGGTTTGGACAAAGAGCTTTTTTCGGAAAATGTTCTAATTTTTTTGGTAATTGAAAATAGAGTGTTTTTGCGCCTGAAATCGGCAACTGTCTGACTGTTTTATACGCTATATTGCCGGTGTTGCTGGTTTCAGGTGCATAAATACATTCCATTTCCAATTACAACAAAAAAAAAAAACAAGATATTTTCCGGAAAAAGCTCTCTGTACGAAACAGTATAATTGCATTTAGATGATGTCGGAAAAATATGACGTTCAACAATTCATCCTTTCAGACGTATAGTGGATCAAGCGAAACCGAGACTCGTTTGAAGTGCCTTAAACTTTCTAGCCGCACGCACAGAGGGCACTTTTTTTCCTAATACTTACCGCCCCCCCCCCCCTATATATTTTGATTTAGTTTAAGAATATTATTTCTTATCGCTCAAGAAATACAAAATAAAAATTTCGAATAATTATTTATTTTTTAAGTTTATTTTAATATAATTTTCCCAAGATTATTGAGAATATTGAAAAAGACTTTTGAAAAATTCAGATACGTCGAACGAAAATTTTAGCAAAAATGGTCATCTTCAACCGTATAATCACAATCGAGAAAAAGCAAGTTTTCTACAAAATAGTTGAATCCTCAACCAAGAAAGATTAATTTACGACCTGTTGTATATTGAACAAGAAAAAATCTAATATTAAAAAAAAAGACGAGTTTTATACAATATAGTTTAAGTTTCAGAACAAAAATATGAAATTTCAACAAAAAAGTTAAGAACCAAATAGTGGAATTTTCAACCAAATGCAAGCATTTTGTCACAAGAAGATAATTTTCTACCTAAAAAGACGAATTTTCAACTTGTAAAATTATGAATCATCGATGGAAGAAGTAATAGTTGATATTTCAATCTAAAGAGATATTAATTTTAAATTAAAAAAAGTTAAATTCGTCAAAACGAAACGAATTTTCAAGAATATAATTGAATCCTTAACCAAAACTTGGTTTCAATTTCCATCCAAACATTGGCAAGTATGAAAAAAAAATTTATACAAAAAGGGATGAATTTTGAAACCAAGAAGACGAATTTTCAGAAAAAGATTGTTGAATTTTCAACCCCAAGAAAGACTTTTCAGTCAATATAAAAAAAATCTTAGGCAAATCATAATTCGAAGGTAAAAATTAAATTGAAGAATTTATTCTCTAAATTTCTGTGTTTATACTCAAGCACTATATGAATATAATTTTCCTAGATTGTGCAAGAACATTTAATTACATTTCTGAAAATTTCAGATATGTCGAAAAATTATCCAGAAAATTTCTTAAGAAATTTTGTTATCTCACAGGATTTTATGAAATTTGAACAAAATTTTGAGTCAGTTTAAAGAATATTCAAGACTTTTTAATGTTTTGAAATATTCACAAATATTTCATTAATCTTCCCTATTGGTTTTTTAAAAATTTCAGAAATCCTTTGTAATGTTCGAAAATCTTTCTAAATATTCTCTCAAAATAAATTTTTTGAAATACCTTTGAAATTCCTTGGTTTTCTTGGATTGAGAAAATATTGAATCGTCAGCATTCTTACTGAGATTTTCTTGATTTGATGACAATATTTTTTCGTGTCCATTTAATTTTCATTGAGAAAAAACTCACGAAAGAAAGCTGAGTAAACAAAAATATCCTTTCATTCTGAAGGATATTTAAAAAGTCATTTAACTTTAAATGGTAGATTAAGCTGTTAATAAAAGAGCGCAATTATTAAGGTAATATTTACATTTATCGAACTCAGAAATATCACAGTTCATAAAAATGATAATTGTTTTTTTAATTTAGGTAAATCTAATAATTTTGATAATACGACTATATGAAATATAAATCTATATCAGAACCATATTGTCGATACCTTTTTTTAGTTTCCCATTAAGAAGGAGTTTTATTTCTCATTGTAAAAATTGAATTCAAAATATATTTCCACAACTTATCATTATGTTCTTCGAATAAAAAAAAATGAGAAATAGCGTTTCGATATCGTAAGTTACAGATTAAACTACATTCAGAGTCGTACTGAGATATGGATATAGATATGTATTTATATATTAAATTTGTTCGTAAACCAAGAAAGAAGGAATGTTTCTTAAAATAAATGATGATGCGCTGTACAAGCTAATGTAGTTACAGGTTTTCCTTTTTGAAAAAAAATAATAATTTGCGGGACATGGTTTTATTTTCAATTTTTAATTTACATATTTTTCATTGAAAAAAAAACTTTTTCTTCCATTTGTTTACAGATCAATGCGGAAAAGATTTTGCAAAATGGGAAAGCTACCTCAAAAATATTCAGTTTTTATTGATTTTTTATTCTTGTGAATTGCTTGGAATGCTTTTGAACTGTTTCAAATCTTTTTTGATTTTTTAACTTGCTTGAAATCTTCTGTATTCTTCCGAATTTCCAGATATATCTGATTCATCTTAATTCTCTGAAGATTTGAGCAATTAATTGATTTCTTATGTTCGCGCATCTGCGGTAAAGCTGAAGATCACGAATATAATAGCGAATTTTTCATTAAAACTGTGAGAACTCAATTTTTATTATTAAATTTAAATGATTAGCAAAAAAAATTATTGACGCAGTGAATTTATGACCTTTTAATAATTTTACGAGTGAAATGACTTTTGACTCAATCTAAAGAATTAATTGAACACCAAAATATAAGTATTTAAAAATGCAACGCACTTATGTTTACAATCTACTTATAGAATTTAAATTCTTACCGACAAAAAATTACCAACAAAAAATTATCGACGCAGTTAATTTGAAAGTTTTGTATAGGGATTTATATGGGCGAAATGACTGTTGTGTCAGTCTAAAGTTTGTCTATCAAAATTTACAATTACTGTCTACTTTTGCATAATTAAAATTTATGAGATGTACTAATATTTTAAAATTTCAAATTATTAATAATCTCAAAATAAAATAATGGAAAAACAAAAGCAAACATTAAGATTTGATTATCATAGAGAAACAATTTTTTGCACATTTTGAAGGAAGAAAAAATAATATAAATTATTTCTGGTTATGTTCGAAATAACTAAAAAGTAATTATCACACGAAAATAAGGGTGACAGTATCGCATATGGTTTACTAAGGCTTAGTAAGATAAGGGTGACAGGGCCAATATTTGCAAGCTAACACCTTGCTTGAACGTATCAGATAAAATGTATTTC
>CAKNXH010065021.1:0-26579 GCA_932178445.1 Andricus quercusramuli | reverse complement strand
TCTAGACACTTTGAGCATCTGATGTATGTATTCAAAATTGGTTGGAAGCGTTGAAGGAATTTTTAAGTGCACACGGAAAAGTAAACGTAGAAAATCATCAAAAGTAAGTCAGTCAGTTTTGAGTATAAACCGCAACTTTTTATGTAATATTTAACCTTATTATATCCTTACGTGAACATATAGATTATATGTTCATTGAAGAGACAAGTTTAGTATTTATGTTATTATTTATTATTCTTATAAATGAGAATTATGAAAAGACTTTCGATGGTATTACCCTACGTTGGCTTCATTATGTCTGCCATCTGCTTACTGTTTAGGTCTCTGCAATTCAATTAATTCGTTTGGAATTCTTTTATTTCGATATTTTTTCGCGGATTTTTTAAAATCATTTGTTGACATTGATAGTTGAAATAAATTTATTGAACTATACAAAAACCGTCTACGACTCATGAACAAGAAACATTAAATAGTAAGCAATAACAAATCTCAAATAGATAATTAGCCATAAATAATAAAGAACAATAAATCAGGAATGAATAATGAACAATAAATAATGAAAAACCGCAAGCGGAATTGTCTTCATCCGGGAATTATTTGTAACATAGAAAACATTACATATTGAGTACGGCCGCGGAAACAGCCTGACGCCATCTGTTGCCTAAAAGCGGCAATTTTTTAGGGATGAATTCCACTTGTTTACATGCGATTCAAAATAAATAAATTTTTACTGAAAATAAGAGTTTAACTATCGGATAACGAGAGTATCTGCAGGATAACTGATAAAATCTCGATTTGGGGAAAAAAACCTTTGCTCTAGTTTATTGAACTGTTTGATCGGAGTTGAGTTTTGAATTTCTCTGTCTATGACAGATCTCCTATCGGATTACAAATATCACATAAAGCATGTCAGTACCCTTGTTTATCGAAAAAGGTATCAGGACAAATTATTGTGTTAATTGGATAAGTAATATTATATATATTTACATATTTATACGACCTATTATTTTTGTAAAAGTAATGCTAGTTGTCAGATTTTGAGGTTAGAAAGTTCAATTATCCCAGAATATTTATGGAGTATATTTTATTTTAATTTAAATGACATTGAGTATTTTATTACTTTTCTTGAGTTTTAAGTGAATCTTTTTTTAACATTTCGCTATGTTATGTGAAAAAACTTTTTTCTCAGGTTTGTTGATTATGTTGATATGATTCAAAATCGACCTTTCGAGCACTCTATTCTCGTTCTTTTACTTAAAATTATTTTTGTTGGTCTAGGGGAATATTTATTAACATTAGTTCATTAATTTTCAATTATTCAAGCAAATGAAATTTGTTTAAATAATATTTTTTTCTCCAAATTTTTTAAAATAAAAAATTATTACCATTTCTTTGCTGGAATATTTATCAATTCTAGTACCAATTTAAATACTATAAGCAAGTGAGTATTGAATGAATTATCATTTTCAGGTATTGCATTCTCATTCAATGAGGAAGTTTATGATAGAAGACACAATGCTGTCTCTACAACAAAATTATATTCAAGGCTTCAAAACTGTAAAATTTGAAATTTGAAAAATTGAAAACTTGATAGAAATATAAAAGATTCGAAGTGGAATAATAAATAAATATGAAGCTTTTATAATTAAATCATTCAAAATATGTATAAAAATTTGAAAAATAATTTCAAACTGAAATCATGTTACATGTTGAATAATTTCTTATGAGAGGCTTTCAGAATGGGACAACATTTCAAACTAAAAAGGTCATAATTTTATGATTTTCAATTGAATGTTTTTGAAATTAAAGAAGTCAAAACTAAAAGTCTTAAAGTTTGAACAGTTTTTGGTCGAAGACGTTCAAAATGTAATATAATGAGATAAAAACCTCATTTGATAAAATTTTTTCAAATAGGTTTCATTCACTGTTGCCTACACAATATCTAATAGAAATGTGTCAGCATGTATAAGTGATATAAGTGAACTGCTAAAACAATAAATTGAAATAAAAAATAAATTATAGAAATAATTGAAATTATTCAAAACTCGTTTGCAACAACTTTTTAGGAATTTAGTCATGTTTAAAATTGGTCTAAAGCTGTATTTTATGGGATTTGAACATGTTTGAACAGTAGATGAAATATTCCATGAAAATTATAAAATACATTCACGATCGAGAATGTTTTCCGATGTTTTTAACAAGCGTACTACGAATTCTCATACAACGCAATTACAAATTTCTGTGCATGATGGGTTTTGTTCTACAGTTATAAATTAGCGTAATACATATTCGAAACCGAAACAACGGTTTAGCGCGCATTACTATCGGTATTACAATCTGAAATAGCCCTTTAACACGTATCTCTGAATACATTACGTCGATTGATGATTAAGGGATATACTATTAAAATCATGATTTTGTAGAGAATTAGCGGATTTCATTGTAGGTTTTCGATATATAACAACAAATTTTCATCAGTTATCAAATAACTGATCAAAACATATTGACTCATACTAATATTATTTGAATTTACAAATTTTGCAATGGTTATTATTCATTGATTCTGTAAATAATTCTCGAATATCGTCATAATTTAAATCACAATTAACGTCAAACTGTTTAAATCCTTTTCTAAAAAATGGCTATTGAGTAATTTGAAAAACTCGAAGGAAAAAATTTTACCAAATTCACACACATACATAATTAGAAATTCTGTTTCACTTGAAGTGAAATGAGAAAGAACGTCAAATTTTGTGTGCATAATAAAACTGGCAAGAATGTGAGATTTGCTGGTGATAAATTTTATTATTTAACCAAAGCCAGACATGTTTAGCAGAATTAGAATATGCATTTGACATAAGAAAAAATAACTTTTTTTTCAAGTCAAACGGAAGTTTTTTTTTTACATCAGGTGAAAAATTACCACTCTTCAGTTTTCATTGCATCATTTAAATTGAAATAATTATTTTTGAAGATCAAAATGTACCCCTTGATAAGGTTGATTTTTATTTCTTTACTACAAAATTGGACTTTCCTTTTCATTTTTTGATCCTGTTATATGGAAAATTCCACTTTAAAATTGACACTCCAGGTTTGGTCTGATAGCCGGCGATGGATATGTCTTGAAGAGATAAAAATTGCTCAAAAATCGCTATTTTGAGGTTTGGAATTTAGTAACAAGATGAAGTTGGTTCAAAGTACTAGGTTAATTTAATTTTCTTCACAAAAATAGTAGATGTACAACAAGCGGGATATAGCGTCGATTACCGATGAGCATGAAGTTTGCTACGTGAGCGTGGTAAATCATGCTAGTTGGTAATCGACGTATTCCGCTCGTTGCACACGATGATTTCCCCAATCGCCGCGCCGGAACGAGCGAGCACTTTCCTTCAGAAGAATCTAAGTTGCGATGCGTAGTTGCAGGGCGAGGGGGTAGATTGGGAATGCGCATGACATTACTTAGTTCTCTAGAGGACTAAATGCCACATTACCTCGCTGTGACGTCATCAATCGAGTGTAGACTAACTTAGATTTTTCTGAACGAACGTGTAAGTCGCAAGTTTCGGCACGGGTATTGGGGAAATGTTATTAATTTCCAACTTACTGATTGAACTCTTTGAATAATGAGTTCTGTAAATGAAGTAACTTACCAAAACCTTAAATTTATGAAAGCTCGTTATTTTTTGACATTTTCGAAGCTTAAAAATGCTCAAATTTGTATTTCACTTTTTTATCATTTAAACAGTGAGGGTGCGATAAATGTTATTTTTTGATAAGAAAATGAAATAATTAAATGCTTCAAAATACATTTTTGGTGGCATCGAGAAATCAAATTTGCAATAACTAACAAATTTTCCCTCACCGTTCTGAATTTTACTTTCAGGGATAAAAACAACCTTACACCTAGATTATCAATAACGTTGATGTGAAAAATTATATTTCTAAATATATTATTTTAAAAACTTTAATGACATCAGTCATACAGAATTTTATAAGGAGACATCCACAGTTTTCGTAAGACATACGTAAAATACACGAATTTACAATAAAATAGTAGAATTTTCACATCAAAAAGATAAATTTATAACCGAAAATGGAAAAATTACAGTTTTGGTTAAATATATTGATTTTCAAACAACAAAAAGGGAATTTTTTAAAAAATAGTTAATTTTCCAACCTAGGTTATGAATTTTTGATGAAAAAAATAAATTCTCAATGATTTTCAAAGCTATCTTATTAGTAGTGCAGGAATTCAGAAACTCACGCAAAATAAACAGTTTTAATAAAATATCAATTTCGCACATCTTCGGAACGTAAGTTTTATAATTTCGCTATCAAGGAAACTTCTTTTTCAGAATGTCTTTACACCGAATCGGTTTTCATACATTGAAAAAAAATTCTGTAAGACAGTTAAACATTTTTCCGTGTATGAATAGAAAGATTAACAACGTTCCATTTTTCGAAGACATTACAATTCTTTCTAGCAGCGTGTTAAATTATTAAAATTATTAATCGATTCATCCATTTTCTGATCTGATTCTGAGATTGTGGTCACGTAGGTGCTACTAGAGCAACGTAGACGATGTACACAAATGCTGGCGTGCTGGAAAATTATTATACGCCTTACTTTGCCGACTGTCTGACTAGTGAATATTTTATTAAATCCATAAAGCTGAAGCACACACGCATTCTGTTTAGAGGCAGGGAAATTTCGGAAAGTAGCTCCTATCTTGATCTCAATTCATATGAGAGAAAAATACACCTCTCGATTGATGAAGCAAATACAAGATTGTAGCTTTATTTGTGTTTAGAAATACAAATAATTCAAATGTTCAAATAGACTAACAATATTAGTAAAAAACGGAAGTTTTTTTCGAAGTAAGGTACTGCCAAATGATGTTAATTTGATTTCCCAAGGCTATTATGACCTCACGGACCTACCCCATTTTAATTAAAGTTTTTTTCTTTGATTTCATTTGATAAACGCTTCAAATAAAACACAAAACATACAATCAAAGATGGGGGATGAATTCTTGGATATAAAATTAATATATATGTATGATATTGAATCCAATATGGACAGCTTAAGATATTAAGTCAAACTATATTTAATTTTCAGCATGACTGTTGAATTTTTAATCAAAATTATCAATTTTCTACAGAAACATATGAATTTCCGATTACATTTTAACCAAAAAATTGCATTCTTAATCATAAAAGATCAAATTTCTACCAGAAGCGATGGATTTTCAAATTAGAAGGACGCATTTTTAACAATGAGTTGAATTTTCAACAAGGAGCATTTTGTGGTGGTTGTCCAAATTTGGTCGTTGGATTCTTGTTTTAATTTCAGGAACTCTATACACTAATTTGAGTATTGGACGTTAAATAGGATTTTGAGTTTGATTTTCATCTAATTTGAAATTCTTAAATTTCAAGGAGAGAATTTTCACTCAAAAGAGAAAAAGAATTTCAAGCGAATCGTTCAGTTAAAAAAGGACGATTTCTATATGAAAAAATCGAATTTTTAATCTCAAAATATGAATTTTTAACATTAAAGTTCATTTCACATTGAATGATTGAATTTTAATCTGAAAACCCATAAATATTCAACAAAAAATTGAATAGTTCAATTAACAGATGACCAAATTTATAAAAAAAAAAAACGAATTTTCAACAAAATAGTCGAACCTTCAACTAAGTCGTAGAGTCTCTAACTACCAAGATGGTATACTTAAATTTTGTCTAAAAACATTGATTTAAAGAAAAGTTAAATCAATGAAATTAATTTTTAACAAAGTAGTTCAACTTTGACTCATTAATTGAATTTTCAAACCAAAAAGGCGATTTTTCTAGACAACAGTCTAATTTTCAACAAATAAAATATTTTCCAACAAAATGGTTGAATTTCAAATTGAAAATTATTATCTTTCAACCAAAAATTAAATAGGGACATTTTTAAATAAAAAAAAATTAATTTCAATCCGACAAAAGAACGAATTCTCAACAAAAATTTAAATCTTCAACCAAGTAACAGAATTATTAACCAAAGACATATATCTTCAACTAATATGATGAATTTCAAGAAAGTAGTTTAACTTGCAACTTAATGGTTGAATTTTCAATTGAGAAGGTTGATTTTCTACCAAAAAGACGAATTTGCACCTTAAAAAAATAATTTTCAACTGAAGCAAATACGAATTTTCAACAAAATAGTTAAATTTTCAATCGAAGAGATGGATCTTCAAATGATCAAATGAATTATTAAGAAAGTAGTTCAATTTTTAACCAAGCAGTGGGATTTCCTAACCAAGAAGATTAATTCTCTATCGAAAAAGACCAATTCACAACAACGAAAAAACATAAGTTCTTAGCCAAATTTTTAAATTTTGAACTAAAAACGATACATTTTTAACCAAAAATATAATACTCAAATTTTCAGTTAATAAAATCGATTTTTAATTTTGAAAAAGAATTTTTAAAAAATAGTTAAATTTTCAGTAAGTGAGATAGATCTCCAACTAATTAAATGAATGTTTGAAAAAGTAGTGCAGCTTTTAACAAAGTAGTTACATTTTCAATCAAGAAAATTAATTTTCTACCAAAAAGATGAATTTAAAAATACATTAATTTCTCATCAAATTGTTGAATGTCTAACTAAAAGCAATCAATTTTCAACTGATAATGGAATAGTGAAATTTTGAGTTTAATAAAGTAATTTTCATTTTAAAAAACGAGTTTTCAACCAAAAATAGTTGAATTTTCTTATTGAGCTTCATTAATTCAGTTCGCATTTAAGTGAAAAACGAGAAAAAGAGGAATTTTATTGAAAACGAGGAAAAAGAGGATTTTTTCAAGAAAGGGGTAAATAGGGAAATAGGGAAAGCGTGTGATGTCTGTATTAAGATGCTTCACTTGTAAAAAACCCTAATTTATATATTTTTTCAAAATTTTGAAGTAATTATTATTCACACTTATATTTTGCGTATAATGTCCAATATTTACCCCGTTATGTACCATAATAGTGTCGGTTGACGGTAGTTATTAACTTCTGGCATGATATTTTTCAGAATTTAAAAGAAAGATAGATATGGTTTTCTGCCTTAGTGTCACGACATCGGCGAGTGCTTTTTATTTAACATGAGGTGTTTCACAGAAAACGTAATTGCTCCAAGTGACGGAGAAAAGAGTCACGTGCCGGGTGCGGTTATCTTTGACCTAAATGACCTACGGTAGACACAAAAAACGGAAAAGTGTCTTCTCCACCCTGTCGAGACATCGATTTGTATGTTGTGAAAAAGTCTTGCGAAACATAAACTGAATGAAGTCACTTTGTGTGACAAAATAGCATAAAAACTAAAAAGCCCTAGGGGTGACTGTACACTACATACAATCAATCTCAAAAGTCACCTATCTTTAAAATGATTTATAAAATCGGCGAAAATAGATGTGTTATTAATTTCTGAAAATCTTCATGAAGGCTTCTGTGCGTACTTCAGAAGCAAATAATACAGTTTAAAATTGTTCATTTAACGGCAGTTGTTTGTATAGTTTTAACGTTTGCTTTCCCATTAGGGAAAAGTTACAATTTTTATTTTAGTGGGTTTTATTTTAAAAATTAGTTCAAAAATAATACAGTTATTATTGTTAAAAATAATGAGAGTTTAAATTCCAATAAACCCCACCCAAATAGATTGTAGCGAATCCTTTAAAGAATGAAATGATACCTTCATTATTAGGATTCAATATGAAGTGTAACTTTTCCCTGAAAATGTAGCAAAAACGAAAAATCTAAATAACTATTGTTGAATACATTATTTTCACATTCATTTTTTTTCTGATATTTTGTTGATTTTATGAATTATTTTCAAAATTGGCGATTTTTGAGATTGATTTTACGCAGTGTAATTCCTTAAAACAAGAGAAGCATGTTTTCAAGAATCAGTGAAATAAGAAATAAGGTGGTAATACTGATTTTTAAAAACATGCTTCTCTTGTTTTAAGGCTTTTGGTACAATTCTGATACACACGTTGACTTTTTTTGAGCTGATGTTTTCCAATTTTTTTCTCCAAAATTACTAAATAGAGGCATTAGCCTACTTTCTTCTTCAATTTGAATGTTTTTTTTTTCAAATACAAGATTTTTTAAATTTCGAAAACACTTTTGTGCTTTTAGATTTTTGATAAAAAATTTGGTTAACTTTTTAATAAACTCCAAACTTCACATTTCTTAACTTTTCAGTAGAATATTTTTCTAAAGTTTTTCAGATTTATCAAACAAGATCTTATATCTGTGCTGAAACTATATAGAAATAATTTCCAAAGGGTGAGCATCATTCTAAAAAGTTGTGTTTTACGTTATAAGAAAATTAGTGAACAGAAGTTTTTTCGGGATTTCTACTGCCTAACTCATTCATATCCAGAGTTTTGGAATAAAATGTGACAGAAATTAATGTATCATTAGGATTAATTGAAAGAAGATGATATTGGGCAATTTTTTCAGTGATAATTCTCAAAAACGAATTCATGGTATGGACATTTTTCAACGAATGGGCTCAATTTTTTAAGGATTCAACTAAGACTTTTTTTTACTGATGAATATTTCCTATGATACTTTACAAATTTACAAAAAATAATAATTATTCAAACAAATTGCATAAACAGATTGTATAAGCAAATACAAGGTTTGGCTATTGTTCAAAGAGTACTTTTTTACTATGATGCTTTCCAATTTGACAACGATTTTCAATTATTCAAACAATTTTTATAGACAACAGAAGTATAATAGCAAAGAACCATCGAAAATGAATTATTAGTTGAATCCGTAATCAAAAATTGAGTCTAATCGTTCAAAAATAGGCAAACTATGATTTTGTTTATGACAATTGTTCAAATTATTATCAATTTTGATAAATTTGCAAATCGTCTTAGCAAAGAGTTATCGAAAAGATATTCTTAATTGATTGCGTAAGAAAAAGTAAGAATAATCAGTGAAAAATAGCCAAACTCTTAACTTGTGTTTAAAAATTTATTAGATCATGGGTAATTCTTGTAAATTAAAGTATCAGCGCAAGAAGTAACCACAAAGACATTCTAAGTTGATGCCGTAATAAAAATTGAGCCTATTCGTTTTGAAATAGCCAATCTCTAAATTTTCAAACGGAAATCGTTTGAACAATTAATAATTCTAGGGAATTTGCAAATTAGCGTTGCGAAAAGTCATCAGAGAGGCATTGTTAGTTGATTCCGTAAAAAATTCGAAGTAGGGGAGACTACCCAACAGTAGATAATGGTCCTACAGTAGATAATCCTGAATTATAAGCACAAATATAAGTAAAATAATCAATTATAATTTTCGTATATTAACACGTATCGTGTCTTAACTATTAATTACATTACATTTATTATTTACCATTTATTAGTATTTTTAGTTAATGATTATCTATTGTAGGATCATTATCTATTGTAGGGTGGTCTCCCCTATTCTTTCAAAAATAGCCAATCTCTTGATTTGTTCATTTAAATTATTATTATATTATTATTGACAATGAAAATTATATTGTAAATTTGTAAAGTATCATAGCAAAGATTCATCGGAAAGATATTGTTATTTGATTCCGTAAAGAAAATTAACGTATTCTTTGAAAAATAGCCAAACTCAGAATTTGTGTATGCAAATTCTTAAGATCATTGATGATTCCTGTAAATTTGTAAAGTATCATAGCAAAAAATAACCGCAAAGACATTCTTAATCAATACCGTAATCAAAATTGAACCTATTCGTTGTGAAATATCTAAAATTCGAAATTTTGTATTAGAATTGTTTAAACAATTGATATTCCTAGTGAATTTGCAAATTAGCATTGCAAAAAGTCTTCAGAGAGACATTTTAAGTTGAATCCGTAAGAAAATTGAACGTTTTCTTTGAAAGATAGCTAAACTCTTAATTTTTGTATTCAAATTATTTAAATAAGTAGTATTATCAATATTAATAACAAAAATAATCTTGTAAATTTGTGAAGTATTATAGCAAATAGTCATTAAAAAGACATTGTAAATTGATTCCGTAAAAAGTGAACGTATTTTTGAAAAATAGCCAAACTCTGAATTTGTGTATGAAAATTGTTAAGATCATTGATACTTCTTGTAAATTTGTAAAGTATCATAGTAAAACATCGTAGAATATTTATTGTAAAATATCCAAACTGTAAATTTGTTTATGAAAATTGTTTAAACAACTAATAATTCTAGTGAATTTTCAAATTATCGCTTTTTTTGCAAAAAGTCTTCGGAGAGATATTGCTAGTTGAATCCGTAAGAAAATTGAACTTATTCTTTGAGAGATAGCTAAACTCTCAATTTTTGTGTTTGAATTATTTGAATAAATATTATTATTAATATTGGTATTAATAATATACATGTAAATTTGTGAAGTATCATAGCAAAGAGTCATCGGAGAGACATTCTTAGTTGATTCCGTAAAAAATAGAACCTATTCGTTGACAAATATCCATACTGTTTATTTGTTAGTAAAAGCTGTTTAAAAAATAATGAAATAGCATTTATTTCCAATTAATCATAATGGACCATTAATTTTTTTCAAATTTTATTTAAAAACTCGAGAAATCTTGAAAACAATGGTACTTCTGCATAGTTAAAAAAAAGTCAATATGTTGTTAAATAAAAAACTTCCTAACTTTTTTATCAAACATCCGAACACATAAATCTGTTAGAAATTGAAAAAATTTTCATCTAGAAAAATTTCCTAATATAATTAATAGTGTAGGCTAAAATTTGACTTGTCGACAGAAACTTGTTTGCCAGAGTGTGGGCCCCTTCTGCTTCTATGATCATTAAGCACAGGGATACGCCGGGAAGCGCTTTGCCAGGGGCCTTATGAATTGGGCTTGAAAATGCTATCCAGGCCTCAACAGCTAGTAAAAAGAATTTAATCAATATTTTTTAGAAACTCATAACATTTTTTAACTTTAAGTTATGCATAGAGTTAATTTAAAGAACAAACAGTTGAAGAGTTTGTGTCCATAAACTGAAAGGTATACATAAAAATCATTACAAAAAATGGAAAATGATATTTTTTGATAGATTATCACAATTTTCAATTAATTTCATGCCACAGAATGAGAATCATAATTTTAAAACGTAAGGGCGAAAAATGAGCTGGATCAGTAATTTACTGCTTATAATTCACTATAAGCAAAAATAAATAAATTATATGAATTATAAATTACTTCTAGCTGGAGTTTGTAATTTCATTCCGTGAAATTTATTCTTTTAACAAAAAGAGCTTAAAAATGTCCGTTTCAACAATATTACTTTTCATCGCTAAATAAGAAGCTTAGATAAACTCGTTAGCAACATAAGAAATGTAGGCTCACTTAAGGAATATAAAGATCTGATTTAAAATTAGATTTTATTGTTATAAGCAAATTATATGAACAAAGCATCATTTGCAGTGCTGCAACACATAAAAAATGTGCTTCTTGACTGAAAATGCTTAAACTTTCTTGAAGAATAATTTGTGTAATAGAAAATGAATAAATATTAACAACTTATAATGTGATATGCAATTACCATTGCTACCTTGAACTCATTTTCATTGATATGTGCGAATATGCATAAACCCTTGAGTTTGGCATCCAAAAAATGCTTTATAACCTTTAAAATATATGGAAAGAGTAAGTTGATCCCAAATTCTTTTCTTCACAGGGCACTGAACGTAAAAATAGTTACAAGAATTAAAGTGTTCACGATTCCTTATAAAATTTTTAAAAAATTTAAAAGACAAGTCAAGTGACTGATGAGATGAGGATGTTATTTTTTATTTTAATACGATGTTTGAAATTATTTGCGATGATGTTGTAGGTACAAAATTCAGAGCATAGTGTAGTTTGCAGTTTGTTTTTACCGCTGTTATCCTTACACTGCGGCCGTGAGTGTTGAAGGTGAATATTAGAGAAGTTGTAGGGCGTAGGCTCCGGAAGCTTCGATCATGATTCCTTAAAGAAACCAATCCCGAAGCTACTGGAACGTGTACGTCATCCGCTTCTGCTCCTTGTTTCCTAGAAGGTAAGCAAGAGCGGGAAATTTACGCGTGATAACATCGGGCAACACTGTTCCTTGGAGTCAGGTCTCTAGCCGCGGATGACCTTACGCGGCAGACAAGACAGTTGGAGATGAAGGTTTCACCTCTGGATACTTTTTTAGAGCTACCAATCTTTGTAGAATTTAAGAGGAACAGTGTTTACGGACCAGATGGAGTGATCCCAGGAGAACAGCCTTTTGCATCCGGTTCCCGATGAAATGAGCCTGACGCTGGCAAGCCGGAATCTTGTTGAGTTGGCTAATAAATGAAGCTTTCATACCTCCAAGGCAGCCGATTATGAGAATTATAAGGTGGACTTTGTATCCTTGGTACAGCCTACTCAGCTCGAAAAGAAGTGCTTGATATTTCGCCCGTTTTTCTCCCTCCTTTGCCGTGATATTACCATCGGCTGGTGCCGAGAATTCAATCACGTAAATGATCTTGTTCTTCAGATCTTGGAGGACAATGTCAGGCTTCGTAGCACTGATACGTTGAGTGGTGGAGAATGAGAAATTCCAGTAGATCTTACACTGATCATTCTTGGAGGTGAATTATTATTATTATTATAAGCAAGTTTATAAAGGTAAAGTAAATGGCAGAATGCCCAGAGGTAG
Organism: Andricus quercusramuli; assembly: GCA_932178445.1. Classification (NCBI taxonomy): domain Eukaryota; kingdom Metazoa; phylum Arthropoda; class Insecta; order Hymenoptera; family Cynipidae; genus Andricus; species Andricus quercusramuli. The sequence goes on along the minus strand of CAKNXH010065021.1, from coordinate 13,862 downwards.
ACCGCCAAAAGAATGGTTAGAATCTGTGAATGAGGCACTATTACGAAGGGACATAAGAAGCCATAAAAACACGAGAGCTTGCATGAAAAAATGCGTAGACGTGAAGGAAGCTAGAGTAGTATGCCAGGACAGAAAAGTGTGGCGAGAAATAGTTTGTAAACAGGGTGACAATAGAGCGAATGACGCCTGAGACAAAGACCTTGGATAATAATGGGCCCAAGTGGGGAACCACACATAACAATTTTGTGAGGCTCTTCACTTGGAATGATCGCTGGAGAGATTGATAAGCAACCTGGGTTGGAGCAGTTTTGCGGAATGCACGTGTCATTTAAATAAATAACACGAGAATTCCAGATCAATCTAAATTATATATACCTAACAGCTGTATACCTATCTACCTTATACCTATATACCCACCTACACACTACTATTCACCAACCGAGCAAGTCACGCCTACCCCGAAAGGGAAATGGCTTAATAGTACAATAAAAAAAAAAACTTTAGTTTTTCTCAAGGAATTTTTTGTCCCTTTTCACTTCCAACTTTTGATGTACTCATTTTTGAAATTTTATGAAAAATAATTCACTTAATCTCGTACTTAATGCATTCCGAAATACGTGAGGTTATATTATTAGTATTAGTATTAGTATTAGTATTAGTATTTATTCCTTACTATTTTTTCTGGTTAGAATAACCAGAATTATGGTTGAATTAACCAGAATTCCATTTAAATTAACCAGAAATTCTGATTAAAATAAACAGAATTCTGATTACTTCAACCAGAAAAAATAGTAAGACCATATTTAATGATTAAGGGCCGATTTCACCAACTCTGATTACATACAGGATTAGCTAATCATGATTATTCTTCAATCGAGGCTTTAATCATGATAAAATTGTAATGCGGTCCACCATGGATATTTTAACTCTGATTAGCTAATCATATACAACCGTTAATCGTCGATTAACTCCGTTAACCGGCCAAAATCGACCGGTTAAGTTAAACAGTGATTAACTCTCTTTAATCATACTTTAGAAGATGGTGGAACGCAAGGTACTGATTAAATTAGAATAATCGAGGATTAACATCTTAATCAGAGTTGGTGAATTCGGCCCTTAATCAGAATTCTGCTTGATTTAACCAGATATTTTTTTGAGTGCAGGTTTCCTAAATCCAGGTTTCCGTGTATTTTTTGTATTAATAATTCTACTACTGATTATCCTACAATTTTTCCTTATGTATACTTTTCTATGATAAATTTCCTCTAATCAATAAAATTTTTTGCAATCTCATGCAATATTTTGCAATCACATGCAATGTTGCAATCTAGTGTACACACAAAATCCAAGTATCTTAAATCCCTAAAAAAAAACTTATTTTCGGTTTTTCGTAGATTCTGTTGTCCTAAATATCACGGTAGTGCTGGTCATCATGATGTAGACTCGTTGTGTCGCGAGAGAAGAGACACTCGAGTATAGTTGGAAGCTCGCGAGAGTAACGACAGAGTAACGATAGGTAGTGTCGGAGACAAGCAGTAAGCCGAGGAAAGCTCTCGTCGACTGGAGTGTCTCTCTTGCGAAGTTCCTTTTAAGTTCTCGGCACGGGCGTGCCACAGGGTTCTTCAGAGCTTTTAAGCTCGTTCGATAGAAAGAGTGCGAGAGAGCGAGTAACGAGGATGAGGAGAAGAAGGGAACGTCGCGAAAGGTCGGAGATGCGACAAAGGAGCAATATGTGCCCAGAGGGTCATAAACAGTCGGCACAATATGAAAACATTATCGGTGGTAAGCCGCAAGGTACACCGCAATGTGCTGAGCTTTGCGACACGGAGCTTGCAAGCTCCGTGTAGTGCCACGTCAGGATGTCAGGATATCTGCTAGTGTTGTTTACTGCACCAGCCTAGCCGAAAAGCTCACTTCTCCCCGAAAAAGAGGAATACAAGGCAAAACAAGAAACTCGAGTGACGAAAATGATAGACGTCACAGCCGAAAAGCTTCGCATTATGAGGTCATCCTACTTTTGTCAGCCGAATACTCATACCAACGAAGCTTCAAGAGACTTAAATTTTGCATTTTTTGTTTTTATTTCCAGCAATTGATCAAAATTTTGGGGACCGTTCGAAAACTACGCCAGGATATTTTGAAAATTTTTTCCACCTCTTTCCTTCTTCGTCATAGATCATTACACAAAGCTTGACCTCCACAGGGTGAGGTAAAAATTAGACAACTCCCTTCTCCTTTTAGGTCAAAATTTTTAAATTGATTTCATTCGATAAACGCCTTAAATAAAAAATAAAGACATAGTATCTTAACATACTTCACATCCCGATATGCTCTCAAAACAAGTAAAGTAGGGTGACTTTTTCACGAAAATAGGGGAATAATAGGGGTATAAATTCTAGTAAATAAAAATATCGTGAATTCACCGTGCATCAAACAAATTCAGTAGTTGAATTTTCAAACCAAAGAGAGATATTTAAAAAAAAACGGTTGAATTTTCAACCGGAAAACTTGAATTTTCGTGAACAAAGTTCATTTCTAGCCAAAGCAGATGAATTTTTATCCACGAAATGTTACTTTTCTACCATTAAACGATGAATATTCACTTCAAAGAGACAAGTTTCCAAAAAAAGAGTTGAATTTTCAACTATAAAAGATGAGATTTCAACCGGAAATGGAATAGTTAAATTTTCAGTTTGAAAAATTACTTTTCAACCCAAAAAGACTATTTTTCAACTAGTTGAATTCAACTAAAAAAATGAATTGAATTGTTGAATTATAGATAAAAAATTAATTTTGATGGAGAAAAATTTATTTCCAACTTAATATTTAAATTTTCAAATAAACAGTTTAATTTTTAATCGAGCAGTTTAAATTTTCAACGAAATAGATGAATTTTCAATCAAAATTATAAATTAACAAAAAAAAAATGAATGTTCAAGAAACGATTTTAACATTCAAAAAAATACTTGACTTTTCAACCAAAAAGCTGATTTTTCAAACAAAAAAAGTATTATCTCATTGAGAAATGTATGACTTGAATTTTCAACTAAAAATATCAATTTTGAATCAAAAATCAATTAGTCATTTTCCAGTTGAAAAAATGATATTGCCGAAAAAAAATTTTTTTCAACATATTAGTTGAATATTCAACCAAACAGTAGAATTTTCAGCAAAAAGAGATGAATTTTGAACCAAAAATATAATGGTAGACATTTTAATTAAAAACAATTAACTTTCAACGAAAAATAGTTGTATTTTCTTATTCGGGTTTTTGATGCAGTTCGCATAGAAGCAAAAGAAATAAGAAATCTTCACAAAATTAGCCTCCTCTCCACCCTGGGAGTGTGTAGCTTTTGAACGGCCCTTTAATACATTATTATTACTATAGTAATTAATTATATTCTAGTTGAATAATTTGAACTACTTTGCGGATGATCAATACCAAATTATATAGAAAATGTTACCTTCTTGCACGCGAATCGTTAAAATAAATATTATCTTCGTTTGTTCCAACGCAAAATACTTGACTGTGCATTTCAAAGCATAGATTAATAACTAGTATGACTATTTTTATAGAAGACGATTTAAACATTGCATGACAAACTGATGTTTTTTTTCGAATCGATTACCGATAGAACTGATAACGCTATATATGCTAAACTAGAATGATAGTCTTAATGAAAAATATAACCTTCTTGTCATTGCAACTCTGGTTAATTTCAAAAAAATATTGGTCATGAAACTCACAAATTACGATTTCTTATCCTCCCCCCGTGGATGTTCGTGGGGTTTCCGGGGCCCCCCCCACCTTCAAAATGTCCTGTGACACTGAAGCTAACCTGCCTCCTATTTTTAAGTACAAAATATAAATGTAATTTTATATAACCTTCAATCCAACAATGAATAGAACTGAATTTTAAGAAAGTTTGTAATTTTTCCCCTTTTTTCAAGAATTCTTATTTATTCCCTTTTTTCAAGAAACGTCACAATAAAATTCAGTGAAAAAGTTCAACTATTCTTGGTCAAAAGTTAATTTTGTTGTTGTTGATAAGTCTGCCATTATATTTTTGCTTCGGAATTCTTCTCGTTTGGTAACAAATTCTACTATTTGGTTGAAAATTTCATTATTTTGTTAAAAATTCACTTTATTGGTTGAATATTCATCTCTCTGGTTGACTTGATTGACAATTTAAATAATTTGTGGAAAATTCGTTATATTTTGGATTGAAAATTAATTTTTTTAACTGAATATTTAACTTCTTGTCTTCTGTAGTTGAAAATTCAACTGTTTGGTAAATTTCATTTGAGTTGAAAATTCATCTGTTTCATTGAAAATTAATCCTTTTTGGTAAGAAATAAATCATCTTGATTAAAAATTCAACTTTTTGGTTGAAAAGTCAAGTACTTCGTTGAATTTTGAACTCTTTCCTTAAAAATTAATCTTTTTTGGTAGATAATCAATCTTTTTTGGTAGAATATTAATCTGTTTTGTTAGAAAGTTAATCTTCTTGGTCAAAAATGAAACTGCAAGATTGAAAATTAACCTGTTTTGGTTGAGGATTAGAATATTTGGTCAAAAATTCAACCATTTCTTCGCAAATTAATTTTTTTCTTGAATATTAATATATATTTTCGGTTCGAAAATTCAAGTGTTTCGTAGAAAATTTGTCGTTTTGGCTTGAAAAATCAACAATTTGGTAGAAAATTTAACTTTTTGGTTGAAATTTGTGTTTTTTGTTACAAATTCATAGTTTTGGTTGAAAATTTAACTATATTATGAGGAAAAAAATGGATTTAAATTACTGTTTATTTGAAAATGTAAATTCTGTGTTGTAAATTAATTTTTTTTAAATAAAATTTAAATTACTTATCTCAAATATAACTATTTCATTTTTGGTTGGAAATACATCCATTATAAGATTTTGTTGAAAATTTATCATTTTGGTTGAAGATTCAACTGTTTCGTTACAAATTTGTATTTTTATAGTTGCATTCAACTCTTTGAATATTCGTTTTTTGCATTTTCGTCCTAATGAGAAGGTTTTGGTTCTATGTAAAATTTGACTTAGTCGGTTGTCATCAAATCTCCACGTTCTGAGACCCCCTGAGGTATAAAAAACGATTTTTACCAATGTGTCTGCCTGTAGTCTGTCTGTAGCCTGTCTTTAAAACTTCAAAATTCTATGTAGGGCCATTCGTAGTATTTAAAAACGTGAACAATTTACCCTTACGGCTTTTTTCGATAAAAAGAAAACTATCAGAGTCATAGCATTTTGAAAATCTTAAAAAGCTACCGGAAATCAACAATTTAAGCCAAACAACGCACGATATGAAAAAATGTCCAGATAAGAAAAACGTTGCTTCTTGCAAGCTCTACGAGACCATCATAATAACTTTTTGAATTTTTCTGAAGAATTAAGAATTCGGACCCCATGAAACATAAAAAATAAAAAAAAAATTTCATTTTGCTTTCAGACTATGCACAATACGAAAAAAGATGATGAGACAAAAATTATCCATCCAAGAAAGGTCTACAAATTTGTTGTTAATTATTTTTTATAGGAGGCGTAATTTTGGTATTAATCGTGAAAAATGACATTACAAAATAAACAAAAAATCAAATTTTTACATTCTGATCCTAATGAGAAGATGTTGGTTTTATGTACAAATTTCAAATATAGTTTTCTATGAATAAAACAAACACTGTTTGATCAGAAAAGAAATTTTCAATTTTTTGGTAGCATTTTCAGTCAGTTAAACCAAAACTGTTTCTTGAGCAATTAAGCGTTTTTCTTTGAACTTAGAAAAAATGTGTGGGTACTGGGTATTGTAATGAGAATGTGTTCCTTAAGGCCAATAGAACCTTATGTAAATCAACTTCCTTTTTAATCCAAAATAAAAACAGATTTAACAATCACATAAGACGTGGAAGATTTGTCTATTTTAGAATATTTGCAAGTAAATTTCTTCTCTTTATCCAAGCCGAGCGCGAAGCGCGAAATACAAAAGCCGCGCGTCCTAGGCGCGCTCAAACTTGCGAGCGAAGCGAGCCGTGCGCTGACTTTTTTGTTAAGTATTTTTTTTAACTGGAAATTTAACTATTCCTATTTTGTTGACGTTATTTTTTTGTCGAAAATTTATCTCGCTTAGCTGAAAAGGAACTTCATTCTCGAAAATTCAATTATTCGAGTTAAAAATTCAACTGTCTTCTAAAAATTTCTCTTGACCGAATCCATTTCAAATCAGGCAGTTTCTACACTTAAAGTTGCAGAATCTCTCGGGGACAAAATATGTTGTTTTTTAGAGGAAATTTTTTCTTTAAACTCGTATCAATTTTGTGGACAGGAGAATTTTTTTTCATAAAATGGAATTTTCGCATTTTTCTTGAAAACAACAACAGATACAAAAAAATGTTGAGAAAATAGTTAGCACATTTGAAAAAGTTCTACAAAAAGTTCCCTCACGCATTTATGATATCTTGTACCATTTCCGAGAATAATTAAAATATTTAATTTTCATAAACAAAAAAATGTCTTCATTCCTAGCTTATGGAAATACCACCATTTTCGTTTAGTATTAATCCAGGTATTATTTATTTATTTTTTAAACTGAGATTTAGATAAAGTTTTTATAAATTGTTGAAAATACCTGGATAAATGTGAAATATATTTCATATAAAAACTTTTCAGTCAAAAAATTACTTGTCTATGCATTCATTTTGTAACTTAAATTGTTTCAGCAAAAAATTTCAAAATTCGAATTTATGAAAAATAATTTTCTGATGATAAAAATTGTTCAGCCCACATAAAACTAACATGGAGTTTTTCAAGAAAAAATTTAGAAACACAATATTATCAAGTCAATCTGTGCAAAAATTCTATTTTTGAACAAAAAGGCTCAGAAACATTATGAATCCAAAAATTAGTTATTTTGAAAAAACATATTCGAAAAGTTCAAAATATGCAAAAAGAATTGCATAGAAAGGCCTCAAAATATGCCGTTCTCAGGGAATAAGTTTCTGGGTCAACCCTATAACATGGAGTTTTCCTCATATGAACGTATATATTTTTTGAATATTTAACAAAAATGGTGGGTATTTCCATAAGCCAGGAATGAAGACAATTTTTTGTTTATGAAAATTGAATTTCTTCATTTTTCTCGCAAATGGTAGAAGATATCATAAATGCGTAAGAGAACTTTTTGTAGAACTTTTTTAAATGTGCCAACTATTTTCTCAACATTTTTTTGTATCTATTTTTGTTTTCAAGAAAAATTCGAAATTTCGATTTTATGGAAAAAAATTCTCCTGCCCACAAAAGTTATTTAGCCCGCAATAAACTCACAAGGTATTTTCCTTATGATAGTAAAAATTCAACAAAAAATTTGCAAAAAATATAAGTGTGGGTTTTTTTGAGAAAATCGACTTTTAACATTTTCAGAAAAACTGCCGCCATTTTGTTAATTTTCAACATTTTTTTAATTTCCTTGCGGATTTTGAAAGAAGGCGATAATACGTACGAAAATAACTCTGTAAAAATGTTTTTTTCCCACAAATCGCAAAAATATGTATCACCTAATTCCCTCTTAAAAACAACATATTTTGTCCCTGAGAGATTCTGCAAATTCAAGTGTAGAACCTGCCTGATTTGAAATGGATTCGGTCTCTTGTTGTCTTGAAAATTCATCTCTTTGGTTAAAAATTGAACTATTTTGCTGAAAATTCATTTTTTTTTCATTGGTTGAGAAATAATTTTCTTACCTGAACATGTAACTTTTCCATTTTTGGTTGATAATTGATATTTTAAATTGAAAATGGATCTTTTATAGTTGAAAATGTATGTATTAAGTTGAAAAAAGTAATCTTTTTTGTTAGAAATTAATTTGCGTTGTTTACAATTTAAATATTTTGGGAACAATTTTTCTTTTTCGTTAAAAAATTTATTCTTTTTGGTTAAAAATGCAACTGCTTTGTTGAAAATTAATCTATTTTGGTTAAGGATTTGAATATTTTTTGTAAATTCAACTATTTGGTCGTAAATTATTAATTTTTTTTGTTCAAATCAATATCAATTTTTGGATTGAAAATTTATTTTTTTTGTGTGAAATTCATCTTTTTTACTTGAAAAATTTAACAATTTGGTAGAAAATTCAACTATTTGGTTTAAAATTAACCATTTTATTAGAAATGCATATTTTTGTTTTCGTCAACTATTTTCATCAACTGTTTTGTAAGAAAACAAACTATTTGGTTGCTAATTCAACTATTAATTTGAAAATTTAACTATTGTGTTGGTAACTAATTCTTTTATCTGAAATCTAAACTTTTCATTTTTGGCTGAAACTGATCCTTTATTAGTTGGAAATGCATGCATTTTGTTCAAAATTCATCATTTTCGTTGAGATTCAACTATTTTCATAAAAATCCGTCTTTTTTAGTTGAATTCAACTGGTTTAAAATTCATTTTTTAAAAGTACTGTTTCAAATTGAAAATTCAACTATTCCATTTCTGGTTGGAAAATTATCTTTTTTAGTTTAAAATCCAACTATTTTGTTAAAGTCATCTTTTTTTGTTGAAAATTCAACTATTTTGTTAAAAATTCGTCTTTAGGATTGAAAATTCATCCTTTACTGGTAGAAAAGTAATTTTTTTTTATTGAAAATTTATCTCTCTTGGATGAAAATGAAATTTACGTTCAAAAATTCAACTCTCTGAGTTAAAAATTTAACTTTCTTCTAAAACTTGTCTTTTTGTCTCGAAAATTAAACAATTTTGGTTGAAAATTCGACTGCTAAATTTGTTTGGTGTTGATACATTTTATTTTTTGATCAGAGAAGTTTTAGGTGTTACAAAAACTGCACTATCGGGCTAAAAAATAATAATCATGTTGCTCATGTGTGTCTGCACCATTACTCAAAGCTTGAGGCAAGTCTTAAGGGTAACACGCGTTAAACTTAACAGTCGGTTAAGTCCAAGTGGAGGGTGGTTGAGGTAGTTTGGACTCTCAAATTGCAGTCTAGAGCACATAGACTGATACTGTAAGGGTAAGCTACCCTCGCCCAAGTGGCACGAGGTCGTCTGGCTATAGAGACGTAGCCCTGTCTTATCTCTATTTGCATAAATTCATAGTTTGTGGCTTAGGACTTCGGGCCTAAGGATACCTCGAGAAATCGTCTACACAGTCAGACGCCAACTTCCTTGACCAATGGTATTACGGGATCAACAAGTTCAGTATTCTCAGCTATCTTCAGTCTTTATAATTTTCTCATTTATTTGATTGTGACATTAGGGTAGCTCAACAATTTTTTTTACATTATCATCCTGATGAGAAGGTATCCTGTAGGCACGATAACTTTCGAAAGACTGATCAGATTGGATTGAGCTTTAGCACACGTTTTTAAGGCATAAAAAGAAAGGACTAGTCCGTTAACCAGCAACTATTGACCAACGGTTTTAGTTTTATCCAACGAAAATGTTTTTTAAAAAATCAAAAATTCCTTCTTCCACAAAAACTATACAAGGTATGAAAAATGTCAAGAAGCAAAATATTTTTTTGTCCTAATCGTGAAAAATGTTATTGAAAATAGCAAATTCCATTTCGTGGTCAAACTATGCAAGATAAAAAAAATGTTTATTCAAAAAAGATCTACAAATTCGTTGTGAATATTTTTTCGATAGGATGCGTGGTTTTTGTTTTAATCGTAAAAAATAACAGTACACATATAAAAAATGAAATTTTTGGAAAATTGACAATAAATATGAAAAAGATAAATGGATAGAAGTTGTCCACGAAAAAAAGATCGACAAATTTGATATTAATCATTTTTTGATACAATGCGTAGTTTTTATTTATTCGAAAAAAATTAAATAAAGCGAAAATTAAAATTTTTGTGAAAATGATACAAGGTACGGAAAAAATGAATATACAAAAGTTTTTCACGAATACAAGATCGACAAATCTATTATAATAGTACATTGCGTGACGACGTTCGGAAGGCACCGATTTTAGGAGTGTGAAGTTAGCTGCCCGAGTAATCGTTGCCTCGACCCGACTTTTTGATAGGACGCGTAATGTTTATTTCAATCGTAAAAAATAAAATAAAAAATAACATTTGTTGGAAAAATGACGCAAGCTACAACAAAATGTTATTTAGCAAAATTGTTCGCCTAAATCATATCGACAAATGTGCTCTAAATTATTTATTCATAGGACGCGCACGTTTGTAAATTATAAGAAGAAGACAATGAAAATAAGTCCGTTTCAATATCAATGCACATTATGAATTGTACATTTTTTAGGGTAGCTGCCAATAAAGAATAATGCCAATTAAGGAACAATTATTATAGTAATAATAAAAAAATAGTGTATGTAATAAAGTTGAATATGATATAGAAAAGTGCGCGTTTCGGACAAATTTTAATCAAGCACGAATCACGAGATACGTTATGAGAATGTGTTCGTTAAAGCCGAAGAAGCATTAGGCAAAGAAAATTCACAATCACAAAATTACTGTTGTCTATGGATTTACCTTTCATTTTAGAAGGTCTATAGAGAAATGTGGGGGAAGTATAAAGACCGAGCGCGTAGTGCGATTTAAATACATCATTGAGCGCGAAGTGCGAGATCCAACAGACGCGCACTCTAGGCTTTAAACGAGCCTCGGTTTCACGTCATCCACTACACGTCTAAAAGGATGAATTGTTGAACTTAATATTTTTGCCACATAATCTAAAGGCAATGATACCGGTTTGGACAAAGAGCTTTTTTCGGAAAATGTTCTAATTTTTTTGGTAATTGAAAATAGAGTGTTTTTGCGCCTGAAATCGGCAACTGTCTGACTGTTGTATACGCTATATTGCCGGTGTTGCTGGTTTCAGGTGCATAAATACATTCCATTTCCAATTACAACAAAAAAAAAACAAGATATTTTCCGGAAAAAGCTCTCTGTACGAAACAGTATAATTGCATTTAGATGATGTCGGAAAAATATGACGTTCAACAATTCATCCTTTCAGACGTATAGTGGATCAAGCGAAACCGAGACTCGTTTGAAGTGCCTTAAACTTTCTAGCCGCACGCACAGAGGGCACTTTTTTTCCTAATACTTACCGCCCCCCCCCCCCCTATATATTTTGATTTAGTTTAAGAATATTATTTCTTATCGCTCAAGAAATACAAAATAAAAATTTCGAATAATTATTTATTTTTTAAGTTTATTTTAATATAATTTTCCCAAGATTATTGAGAATATTGAAAAAGACTTTTGAAAAATTCAGATACGTCGAACGAAAATTTTAGCAAAAATGGTCATCTTCAACCGTATAATCACAATCGAGAAAAAGCAAGTTTTCTACAAAATAGTTGAATCCTCAACCAAGAAAGATTAATTTACGACCTGTTGTATATTGAACAAGAAAAAATCTAATATTAAAAAAAAAGACGAGTTTTATACAATATAGTTTAAGTTTCAGAACAAAAATATGAAATTTCAACAAAAAAGTTAAGAACCAAATAGTGGAATTTTCAACCAAATGCAAGCATTTTGTCACAAGAAGATAATTTTCTACCTAAAAAGACGAATTTTCAACTTGTAAAATTATGAATCATCGATGGAAGAAGTAATAGTTGATATTTCAATCTAAAGAGATATTAATTTTAAATTAAAAAAAGTTAAATTCGTCAAAACCAAACGAATTTTCAAGAATATAATTGAATCCTTAACCAAAACTTGGTTTCAATTTCCATCCAAACATTGGCAAGTATGAAAAAAAATTTATACAAAAAGGGATGAATTTTGAAACCAAGAAGACGAATTTTCAGAAAAAGATTGTTGAATTTTCAACCCCAAGAAAGACTTTTCAGTCAATATAAAAAAAATCTTAGGCAAATCATAATTCGAAGGTAAAAATTAAATTGAAGAATTTATTCTCTAAATTTCTGTGTTTATACTCAAGCACTATATGAATCTAATTTTCCTAGATTGTGCAAGAACATTTAATTACATTTCTGAAAATTTCAGATATGTCGAAAAATTATCCAGAAAATTTCTTAAGAAATTTTGTTATCTCACAGGATTTTATGAAATTTGAACAAAAATTTGAGTCAGTTTAAAGAATATTCAAGACTTTTTAATGTTTTGAAATATTCACAAATATTTCATTAATCTTCCCTATTGGTTTTTTAAAAATTTCAGAAATCCTTTGTAATGTTCGAAAATCTTTCTAAATATTCTCTCAAAATAAATTTTTTGAAATACCTTTGAAATTCCTTGGTTTTCTTGGATTGAGAAAATATTGAATCGTCAGCATTCTTACTGAGATTTTCTTGATTTGATGACAATATTTTTTCGTGTCCATTTAATTTTCATTGAGAAAAAACTCACGAAAGAAAGCTGAGTAAACAAAAATATCCTTTCATTCTGAAGGATATTTAAAAAGTCATTTAACTTTAAATGGTAGATTAAGCTGTTAATAAAAGAGCGCAGTTATTAAGGTAATATTTACATCTATCGAACTCAGAAATATCACAGTTCATAAAAATGATAATTGTTTTTTTAATTTAGGTGAATCTAATAATTTTGATAATACGACTATATGAAATATAAATCTATATCAGAACCATATTGTCGATACATTTTTTTAGTTTCCCATTAAGAAGGAGTTTTATTGCTCATTGTAAAAATTGAATTCAAAATATATTTCCACAACTTATCATTATGTTCTTCGAATAAAAAAAAAGAGAAATAGCTTTTCGATATCTTAAGTTACAGATTAAACTACATTCAGAGTCGTACTGAGATATGGATATAGATATATATTTATATATTTGTTCGTAAACCAAGAAAGAAGGAATGTTTCTTAAAATAAATGATGATGCGCTGTACAAGCTAATGTAGTTACAGGTTTTCCTTTTTTCAAAAAAATAATAATTTGCGGGACATGGTTTTATTTTCAATTTTTAATTCACATATTTTTCATTAAAAAAAAACTTTTTCTTTCATTTGTTTACAGATCAATGCGGAAAAGGTTTTGCAAAATGGGAAAGCTACCTCAAAAATATTCAGTTTTTAATGATTTTTTATTCTTATGAATTGCTTGGAATGCTTTTGAACTGTTTCAAATCTTTTTTGATTTTTTAACTTTCTTGAAATCTTCTGTATTCCTCCGAATTTCCAGATATATCTAATTCGTCTTAATTCTCTGAAGATTTGAGCAATTAATTGATTTCTTATGTTCGCGCCTCTACGATAAAGCTGAAGATCACGAATATAATAGCGAATTTTTCATTAAAACTGTGAGAACTCAATTTTTATTATTGAATTTAAATGATTAGCAAAAAAAATTATCGACACAGTTTTATGACCTTTTCATAATTTTACGAGTAAAATGACTTTTGACTCAATCTAAAGAATTAATTGAACATCAAAATATAAGTATTTAAAAATGTAACGCACTTATGTTTACAATATACTTATAGAATTTAAATTCTTACCGACAAAAAATTACCAACAAAAAATTATCGACGCAGTAAATTTGAAAGTTTTGTATAGGGAGTTTTATTGGCGAAATGAAATATTTTAAATTTACAAATTGTTAATAATCTCAAAATAAAATAATGGAAAAACAAAAGCAAACATTAAGATTTGATTATCATAGAGAAACAATTTTTTGCACATTTTGAAGAAAGAAAAAATAATATAAATTATTTCTGGTTATGTTCGAAATAACTAAAAAGTAATTATCACACGAAAATAAGGGTGACAGTATCGCATATGGTTTACTAAGGCTTAGTAAGATAAGGGTGACAGGGCCAATATTTGCAAGCTAACACCTTGCTTGAACGTATCAGATAAAATGTATTTC
>CAKNXH010065020.1:0-18988 GCA_932178445.1 Andricus quercusramuli | reverse complement strand
TTAATGAAAACAAATATTTTCAAATAAAATGTGAGCATAAGTCTTCATTTACTGATTCGTCATGATAAAATATTGGTTCAGTAAATATTAGAAACTATAACTGTAAATTCAATTTTGGGTGTTTCCACTTTGTTTGTATTTACAATTTTATGATGCTCATTTGACAAGAAGTCTTCTCTATTCTTATATGAACTTTTAATTATTATAATGCAAAAAGTTTTTCAGTTTAAGACAGATTTTTCGAATTATGTACATTTCCATAACTTAAATGAAAATTTAATTTTTCAAATATTGTAAATTACCGTAACTTTCTTATTATTCAATCAAATGTATTCAGCTATACATTCAATCTATTTCAATCAATTCGTCTCGAATCAACGAATCTTTTCTTTTCTTGCATCAACTTTAAATTATGTGAATGAACAAAATTTTAACCTTAAAAATCTGACTTTCGAAATATCATAAATACATACACATGCACCCAAGCCGTCGCTTAGAATATTCTATCAGACATTTTTTTAATGGGGAAATGTTCAATTAAATTAAATATTTTTTTCTCGAAATTGCTACAATTATAAAGTGTTCTCTTTGAGGAAGCAAAAACAATCTTAAATTAAAATGTTATCTAACAAAAATGTCAGAGACAAACTTTCCTTGTACAAGTGAATATAATGATAAAAGAATCTCAAACCGAAAGAACAGAGGAAAAGAGTCGAGATGCTTAACTTAAGCTGGCGCTAATGAGAGTGAGAAAATAACAGGAGAAACCGAGTAACAAGCAGGAGCTTTCGGCCTTTGCTTCAAAGTCCGGCAACTTTTCCTACTTCAAAAGACTTCTAATGACCACTGTGATCATCTCATTGACCGGTTCTTGAAAAAAATCATCTCGAAGGTAATTCCTTTTATTTGCAACCCTTTTAATCATGAAGAGTTAAAATTCATAATAAAATCTAATTAAAAAGGGATTCTTTAGTTTCTGAAACGTGAACTATTATTTGCTAGGTGGAAGAAAGTTTGAGTTAAAATTATTAACACCGTTATCGATTTGTTTAGATTATCTGTAAGGGGTGGTTCAAAAAGTAGGTGACGCTATTTTAAACACTTTGTCTACCCCTCCCCTTCTTCGTCACAAATCATCGCACAAAGCTTGAAGCCCCCAAGGCTACTTCAGAAATACTTTACAGTAACAAAAAAAATTAACTTCAACCACAAACAGTTGCATTTGTAACCAAATAGTTGACTCTTCAAGTCAAAAATATCATTTTTCAATAAGATAGATTAATCATCAACATATAACTTTTCTACCAAAAAAGATCAATTTTTCAATCCAAAAAAGATGAATTTTCGATCCAAAAAGACGATTTTTTAACAAAATAGGTGATTTTGTAACCACTTGATGGAATTTCCGGCCTGCAAAGTTAATTTTCTTCACATAATAGTTATATTTGACGAAAAACTTTCAATCTGAGAGTTTCATCTACAACCAAATACTGCAAGTTTCAAGCGAAAGAGACAAATTTTCGACCAAATGGTTGAATTTTTAACCAAACGGTCGAATTTTTAACCTCAAATGATCATTTTCAAGCTAAAAAGACATATTTTTCAGAAGAGAGTTAAATTTTCAATCCAAAAAGACGAATCTTCAATAAAACTGTTCTAATTTTATCAAAATAGTTGAATTTCTAACAAAATGATAAAGTTTCCTACTAAAATGATGAATCTGCAATAAAACTGAATTTTCAACAAAAAAGCCAACTTTCAACCAATCAATTGAATTTTCAAACAAAAAGGGTTAATTCTGAACTAAAAACAAAATACATAGATCATATATAACCAAAAATATAAATTCGCAACCAAAACTGTAATAATTGATACTCCAAGCAAAAAACATTTTCATATTAAATAAAAAACAGTTGAATTCAACCAAAAATATCGAATTTTCCATAAAACAGTTGAATAACATTTCTACCGAATGAGATAAATTAGAAAAAAAAGAATTTCCAACAAAAGAGTTGAATTTTTAGCCTGGAAAGATTTTTCAGTCGAGAGAGAAAAAAATTTTAACAAATTGTTGAATTATCAAACGGAAAAGGTGACTTTTCTAGAAAACAATAGAGTTTACATCCCGAAAAAACGAATTCTCAAAAACAAAAGTTAGTTATCAACCAACAACGAATCAGTTAAATTTCCAGTTGAGAAAATTAATTCACAGCAACAAAAAAGTGTTTTCAACCAAGACAAATTTTATTTAATTATCAAAAACAGTCGCACCTAACCAAGCAGATAAAATATTTAAAAAACTGCAATAAAGGATATTTTAAACAAAAATATTTTTATTTCAAATCAAAAACAGCTGAGTTCAACCAAGTAAGGTGAATTTTTAAGAAAATAATAAAACACCCCGTGCAGAAATTTCGATAGGGCTCTAGTGGGGCTCCGACGAGTTTTCCCTATCTCTAATCGGGCTCTAGTGAGAAAAACTAGTCGGGCCCCCATCTAGAACGTAACGCTATGGCCATAGGGGCCCCAATAGATTTTCTAGTAGGGTTCTAGTGGGGGTCGCCCGCCTACAACCCCATTTAAGAGAAGGGCCCCTACAAGGCCCCTGTGTTTGATTTAAGTTAGCAGCTAGGAGATTCCATCTTCCTTCTCAGTCTTTGGCGTTGAGAAGAATATTTTTGAATTCCATGAGGAAGACTTTCTCATCGATATTTCGGCCCATTGAATCTTTACGTGTGTTGGAATTAGCAGCTGAAATAATAAAAGTACACTAAAATATGCCAATTGCTGAATTATAATTGATTGATTTTCATTTTTATACGTACCCCGAATTTTATAACTTTACTTATTTGAAATTTTTTATATTATAATATAAGAGAATAATATTTTAGTTTGTGTTATTATTAGATTATATTTACTGTTAAATTATTCGTACAAATACAATATATTCAATTATTATTACATTATTTACCTTCTACGTGATCGTCGGAGCGAGCAGCTCCGAAAATCATAACCTCACTCTCATCGCATTCTTGTTCGATTTTTTGCATTAAGCGGAACTTTTGACTGCGAAATCGTTTCTGCTCTTGCAGGTGCCTTTTCTCTTCCATCGTGGAGAAGAATAATTGTCAAACACAATAAAAAAATGACATAAAGAAATGAAAACACAAAACTTTAAAGCTCTGGCGAAGCACTGAACAGCTGTACTTGACATAACCTCTTTAACTTTAACTGACACATACGTGCCTGATTCCGAACAAAATTTTCAATAATGCCCTAAATCAAGTTTTATGGAGAAAAGCGTTCACATGCACACGAAGAAACACTATTTCTGCTTACTAAGAACGCCAGAACCCTACAAGTTAATACTTTAGGTAATAAGAATAAGATTTTAGGAATTTTCTGGTCGGGGCCCCACTAGATACAGATAGATTCACCATACCTATACGAAGCATGGAATTCTTCACTAGAACCTGATAGGGCCCCCATCAGTTTTTTCTAGTCTAAATATTCTGATAGGGGCCCCTTCAGAACCCAACTTCAAATAGGGAAAGATGGGGAAATTTCTGCACGGGACTCAGCCAGAAGAAACCAATTTTTAAACGCAGAAGACGAATTTTCAATAAAAATAGTCATTTTTCAACCAAATAGTTGAATTTTAAACTAAAAATGTTTCAACTTCTAAAAGGAACAAGATTAGGCTAATAGTTTCCAACAAAATATTTCAAGCTTCAACCAAGCAGTAAAATTTTAAACCAAAGAGATGAATCTTCAGCTGATAAAATTAACTTTCAACAAAGCAGTATAACTTTCAACCACTTAGTTGAATTTTTTATCAAGAAGATTAATTTTGTACTAAAGAAGACGAATTTACAACCAAATACATTAATCTTCAACCAAAATAGTTCAGTTTTTAACCATAAACGATACATTTTTAACCAAAAATGAAACAGTTAAATTTTCATTAAAAAAAATCAACTTGCAACTAAAGGAAAAACGAATTTTCAACAAAATAGTTCGAATTTTAATCAAAGAAATGGATCTACAACTAATGAAATTAATTTTTAGCAAAGTAATTAAACTTTTAATCAAGTAATTCAATTTCCAATCAAAAAGATTAATTATTTTCTACCAAAAACTTAAAAAAACTTACGTAAATGTTCAACCAAATTAGTTTAATTCTCAACTAAAAACGATCAATTTTTAATTAACAATGGAATACTTAACTTTTTATTTAGAAAATAATAATTGTCATTAAAAGAGTTAAATCAAGAATTTATTCAACAATAATATTTTTAATTATTGTGTGGGGATTTTTAATTTTATTTTCATATTTTAATAGATTTGAAATATTTCAACTTTCATACATTTTCAATCATGATGTCACATTTTTTTCAACCCCTCCCACCTACGTTATTTGAAATTGAACAATTTTCTAAAAACATAAACGATTGATTCTCGATTTTGTTTTAACAAATGGAACCTTTAGAAGACACTGAAAGTGTCGGATACCATTCAAAAGTCGTTAACAACACATTGTTTGTAAATATTAAAAAGTAATTCTCTGAGGGATTGAAACCCACTTAAAACTTGATTAACACGATAAGGTCCCTGGGAAGAGGCGATAATTATATCGGTACGCGATTACCGTCTACACAGTCGTCCTTTTTGATATTTAAAGAGCGTTAGCATCGATCGCTCGGTACCGCAATTACAAGAGAAAGTCGAGTTATCATTTGGATCTAAAAAAAAGCGTGATCGTGTATAGAAAAGGTCGATTTTCGGTATATACCAGATGGCACATGGCGAAGTGTAGAGCGTGTTTATCGGTAGATAAGTCGACGCAATTAAACCACCCACACACCTGTTCTTCATATCGAATATAAGCGTGTGTAAAAATCTATCTCGTCCGAGCATCGCAACGATGCTCGCAGGATTGGCTCTTTTAGTTCACGAGCATGAAATCTTGTTATCGATCGGTTCGCCTTTTAACTGGTTCGCGATAAGGCTGAACGCACAATAACTCTTTCGCTTATCCTGCCATCAAAAATGCTAATGCACCACCGACGAACTCGAATCCTAGACGCAGGTGAAATAAAAATTTTAAGTGGGGTTTATTTTTCACTGAATTATTAAATTAGTTGCCACAGCCAGTGTTCTCTGATACATGCTCGGATCTTAGTCATCATTGGGCAAAGTGTTGTGCTATTAGATAGTTGTTTATAAGGAAAAAACTTTGTTATTCAGATAAATATTTTAAAAAAATGCCGTCCAGTTCAGTTTCAATCAGTTTTTTTACGAACTTTCCATTAATTGCAAGCATTTTTTTTTTTTGAATAAATATTTGACCTACAAAAATGAAAGTCAAAAACAAATTTTACTTTTTTGAAAAATAAGCAATAAGTGGACATTGGGGTGGTTATTATTGGTAATATCAATTTTCACTTAGAATAAAGTTAGAAAGTCGCGTTTTTTCTGACTTTATAAACTTATTTTCAACTTTCCAGTTAGAGCGAGGCAATAATGAATTAAAGTTAACAAAAATAATTGTTTAAGCAATCGGTTATTGTTTATAGACCGATGGCATTAGCTGAGCGGTAAATATCGACTCGGGAAGTGCGGCGGATAATTAACCATTTTTAGCGGGGATAGCACTCGGATGGGTGACCGTCTGCAATGTACCATCACGTTGAGTATTCATTGAGTTTTAACTAATGTCGAGCAGAATGTTTGATGTCGAGGATGATTGTGTACGCTCGATGATCTGGTCCATCGGATGGCTACTTTCAAACTCGACAGTCAGAAAACCGGCTGAAATCGGGAAGATGGTTTTCTGCAGTTTTCCTTTCTTCTGGCTAAACGTCCAGACAAATTCGTGTACTTCTAATAATGTCATATGAAGCCTCAGGTTAGCACTGTATGTGATTGACTTCATAAAGTGATTTTAAGCCCACCTTAGTAAAGAAAAAATTTCACTGGTCCGTGCCCAGTAAAGAGAAATTCTTTCAGTGCTTTTGAAAGTAAAGGTAAATTACAATAGGTTATACCGCACCGAGGTGAAAAAGTGATATATAGTTTATATAAAATCGACAAGACAATGATATTTTTCATTTGTTTTATAAACTTTCCTATATAAAACAAATTAAAAATATCAGTGTTTTGTTCACTATATATAAATTACATTTAATATTTTCACCTGGGCAGTGCTACGGGACTCAAGTGAACCAGCCTAGTTTCAGTAATAACACACTCTTGAAACTCATATAATACTAATATTGTTTGTAATCATATTATTATCAAGAGTAATAATGGAGTGTGACGTTTTTTCTCAAATTTTCAGCTTTTTCTAATTTTAATTATAAACAAATAAGAAATGAACATCATCAATAATCATTGTTTTAAGAGTATTCCATTTTTTTGAAGTATTTTCACTCTTTTTCTAATGTTTTATATATATTTATATAACCAAAAAGACTCTCAGCAACTACTATAAGGAAAAGTTACATTCAATATGATATATATAGAAAATCTTAAGACTATATCTAAAATATTTGGTCGCCTTTCAGAAAAATATATATCAACAAAAAGGAAGGAGATTGTTTAAAATGTTATTCTCTCTGATGTTTATGTATCATTTGTTTATGACTAAAATGTCAAGGCAAAGATTAAAATTTCAGAAAAACTGCAATTTTCTAGTATTATCTAAAGAGAATATTGATTAAAAAAATAATAATTTGTTTGAATAATTAGGTTTACTGACTGTTTAAAGAATAATCAATTACTATTTACTGATAGCGAGAAGTCATTGCTAAATAATTAGTAGTTAATTCCTCGAAAAAAGTCTGCAATTTTTTGTTCATAAATGTACAAGACGATAAAAATTTGTTTAGAAACAGTTTTTAAGAATATTAGTAGTTGATTTCCATTTAAATATTTTCAAAAGTTTAGAAATTAGTTATTTAGATTTTAATACGTTAAAAGAAAGTTTTTACGTTTGGTAGTAGCCCAGTAGTACTTTTGTTGATTAAGTTTGTTTAAATAATAATACAATTTTATTGTATGAATGAATATGATAATAATTGGAAGTGTCATTCCCGAGTAATTTGTAGTTGATTTCACAGGAAAACCTTGATTTATTCTATCATAATTGCCTAATGTGAATTATTGTTTATAAAATTTGTTTATAAAATAAAAAAATTCAAAATAACTTAAAGAAACTTGTTTTATCTAAAAATTTCACAAATTCAATGTGAATTAAGCGAAACAATTTTAATGCAATTATATTTTTGTAACAAATTCAATCATCAAACATCTGCGTTGCTACTGGAACACTTTTTTTCCTTGATGGCTTTACTAATACTGACTTTCGTTATTAAATTAAAAGAATAAAAATGTTGCAAATCTGATCCGTTAAATTTATGTAAAATTTCATCAGCTTCTATTATTTTATACCTTCAAATCAGATAAAATCTGGCGTTGAATTGACTTCTGGAAATCAAATGATCTAAAGACGTTTTTTTTGCTGGAATTTGAACCGCGTCTATGAGGGTTTCTGCCCGGGGTCGCGAGACCATGAGAAGAAATAAATCAATCCTTCTGAATAAAAAAAAAAAATAATTCAAATTTAAATTCTGAATTCCTTACCACCCTCCTGAAGCAGCCATGCATAAAAAAGTCAATTCCCGAAATTATGACACGCTACAATATATAATTTTTAAATGAAAAAAAAAACTTTTTACATCAAAATGCACAGTGACGAAGATTCCAATCCTTCATTTCATTTTTCATCGAATAAGTTCAAAAAATCCTAAAAGACAAATTACTAGAGTGTTTTATTTTATTTTTTCTATTTCACTCAGAGAAAACGCTGTCTGGAACAAAAGCATCGTCCTCTTGCCTGCTTTGTTTCAAGCCACGTGAAAATCTTTTTCACACAAACGGAATAATTTGGCTGCAAGATTACGTGAAGTTTGTCGCAAAAGTTTCTTCTTTGCTGCAGGAGATTTTTTTTGAGACAAATGAAAATTCTCTTCACTTCAAGTTGAAGAGGAACTTCCAGTTTGCCAAAAAACCTCATTTTGACACAGGAGGAAGTTTCTCTGAGTGTTTCATTTTTTTTGTGGTTAAATTATTATTTCTCTTCTTTCTGCTCAGAGAGCGGCTGTAAAATGTCCACGACATATATTAAAAAAAAATGTCTTGCAAAAATAAAAATTTCACCGGCCCATAAGAGGTGGGCTGAAACATTTTCTTTAATTTTTTTAAATTTCAATGCAATATTCTATTTTATTTATAAATTAAAAAAGGCAGAAACAATTACATAGAAAAAAAGGCAATTCGCGACTTCATAGCATACCATTTTCCCCAAAAACTATTTTGTATTTTTTTACTATACGTATAAATCAATTTTCATTGCAGACCACTTCTTTTTTATAATTCATGTGTTATTTTGAGGTAAATGAATAAACTAAGGCTGAACAAAGATATTTCATCCAAAATTATTGTTCTTTTTCTCAAGTAGCCAAAGTTTATACAAAAATAATTAAAAATATAACACCTTGAAGATGAAAGCGCTAGTACTTAATTTAACATGTTCAATTCTACAAAATAAGTCTCACATTATTCATATATTGTTATTATTACAACTGATTTATAGATTCGAGGTCTCTGTTTGTTCTTTCAGTTTGAATCATATTCGCAAAACTCATGTAATGTCAAAAAGATAATATGTCACACTTCTATATAAATTATATTCGTCTTGTTTTTAGTTTCAGTATAAAACGTAGTACAAAGTATGTCAGAATGGATAATCCATATTTTAATTTTAAATAATTATGTGAACAATTCTGTTTGCTTATATACACTCAATTTTTAGCCTAAGGTGTGGGATTTACCAAAGTTTGTGCCCAGTTGGTTTAAGCTTTGCCTTTTGTTCTTGCAGATCTTGAGCAGTTATCACAACTTGACACTTTCCTGCGTAGTCGTGACACCTCATTTTTACAACGTTACAGCACTGATTATCGTTGGTACACTGAGAATATAAACATAATTTTAATTAGTGATTCAGTATTCACTTGTAGTAAATAATACAATTTATATGAAAAATGGTACTATAATTGATATAAGTTTGAAGAAATTTTATATTATTGCCAGTTGTTTAAATATTGTGAGGGATACACTCACAGGGCGAAGTAAAAATGCTACAGTTTTAATCGAATCATGTGACCTGAGGGAAAAAATTCGTCAGTTGGCATCCGAAAAAAGTCACGAAAAATATTTGAAATCTGTTAATATCTTTTGCTCTATTTTTTGGTTTGAAAATTTAAACAAATTTCCCATTGGTTAGAAAATTATGATGAATATTTGATACGTACAATTTTTAGTAGTGAACATTAATGAAAAATTCGCAATTCAAACCAAATTTTTCAATAAATTTAAAATTATTTGCAAAGGTGCGAAATACATTTTTTTTTCAATTGTCATATGCAGATATTTTGGAAAAAGTTGCGTACGTCGAACCTGCAATTTCCTTAGCTTGAACAAAAGAAACATGCTATCATTTTGCTTTTTTATAATACTTTCTAGCATTCTGACACCCATTTTAGTGAACAAAGTAAGGTTATGAAATTGTTTATCCCCAACTTTAGTTTTTAAATGTATTCAAATATTTTAAAATTTCAACAAATTGAAAGAATGAAAGAATTATACTCAAAAAATATATTTTTTTAACAATCAGACGATCATCATATATTTTTTACAAGCTATCAACAATTATAAATAATATCATCAAAATTTATAATATTAGGGAAAACTAAACGGTGCTAAGTACATCGACATTTCCATTAGATTATTAGATGTGCATTTAGCGCCATCTATTGTTTCACAGAATGTTTATCACACTGATCAACTAAAGCAGTTGTAGATTGTTCATCTAGAAAGGTTTTTTTGTTCCTTCTGTAAAATTAGGTTGATTGGACTTAGCACCGTCTAGCCTTTCTCGCTTCATTTTCAAATTATTGTTTACTTCTTCGGATATCAACCCACACATTTTTTTCGTCGGTCTAAACGATTCAATTAATTTTACCATTTTCACTGCGCCCTATTATACTCAGAGAGAGAAAGATAACAAAAAATGCCGGTGAAAATAGTACGGAATATATATATATATATATATATATATATAATCATTGCCCGTGACCTTAAAACCAATCGCAACATGAATAACCTTTGGCAAGCGACGCGTGTTGTTTCATGCAATCCAGTCAATGATCCGTTATTTGTAATTTATTTAGTTGTTGACAGTGTGGTATCAAGTATTTGAACGATGCTAAATCATTTCCGAGAATAATTATATGTCGAAAAGCTTCATCATCAACCCGTATGTATAAACCGAAATTACCATTTAGCGGCAGATCGTTTTTCCTATATCAAATTAAAATATTTGAGAGGAATAATTCCATTCAAAAACAAGGTACGATAAAATCACAAATTATTGGGAAAATATGAAAAACAATGTATACCACGTAATCGCAGTCAATTTATATCCGGATCTTTATAATAATAAACAAGTATTTAGAAAATTGTAGCATCAATGAAAATTCATGTGTAGTACGAACTAATTCTATAAACCAGATTAACATTCATCAGCCGTGATAGCTTTAAGGTCAATAAAAATGATATTACGCAGTTGCCAGAAATTCAAGGAAGCTTAATCGTTTCCTATTAAAATTATTTCTCAGTATTTCATATAAGACTGATATGTACGTATCGAGCATTCAAGATTTGAAATTACGCTCTAGTGTAGCATCAAGTATTATGATGAACCATTACTCACGGGGTCACCATGTTGACGGCAAGAGGATTTTTCAATCCTATCATCACGGCTATTAGTGTTGCGGCCTGAGATAGCAGTTATAGCCAAGCAGGCAACAATACAGAAGAGTACAAACTTCGACATCTCGCTTGCTCGTAATACTTGAGTGCAAATTGTCCTGAAAACATAAAAAGTGCAATTTCAGAAGAGTATAGCGAGGAAACTTCCTACATCTCCTCCCACATTAAATCCAAGGTGTTATGGGTTTTATATCACGAGAGAACTTGTTATGACAATCTTTGATTTTATTGTTACCGCACTTTTATATGAATTTCATCGCACACACTTATTTATTTTTGAATCAAAACTGAGAAAGAAGAAAATTTAAGAGGCGCATGAATATTCCCCACACTCTACTTAGCCTCATGTTCATTTTACCGAAATTCATTTGATTGATTAACAATTTGCTCTAATTTATATTTTTCTGTTTTAACTCAAACAACTGCCAAACTTTCCATGTATTTCAATAGAAAAATTCGTCTATTATTGAAATTCTATCCTTCTCAAAACCTTTTTTTTAGATCTAGCTATATGCCTCACATTTTTCAGATTAGTACCATTGCAAAAAAACTTTTGTACTCAGAAACTTGACAGATTCACTATTTTGTGTATACAGGATGCTTGGGCATTGTTTCAACATACCGTAAACATTCAAGCAGGGAAATCAACATTTTCTAGCAACCAAAACTAGGGAAGATTTTTGCATTAAACATAGAAATAACACAACAGGAAGGTGCATTCACAAGCCAACCGCTTGCAAAGTCGGGTTGGTAAGTTAGGGATCGCTTAACGGTTTTCGACTGAAGTTTCTTGTATATAAATAAGCCTTCATGTTTCCAAGTCTTTTTTTATTCTTGTCAAAAATAAAAAACCTAAGTTTCATTTTTCCAGATTATCATATCACTTCAGTTTGTTATAATTTAAACATTAAAAGTCAGTTAGGTAATAAAATTACTAAACCAATAAAGTCAACAATAAGAAACAAAAACAAACATGCAGGTTAAATTTATCAAGTCTTTATGTCTATTCTGAACGCGAATATTGCGATATTAATTTGTACATTGATTCTCTTCACGCAATTATATCCACCAGAGTTCTATCACATGTGTGTTTCAACGTAAATATTGTGTTATTAACTAGATGAAATGTCGAAATGGGCAAAGTGAAAAAAAGGTTCTTTGGAAAAAGTCTCTATTGCAATTGAGTTCGTTTAGGCTGTTTAGAGGTCCAATTGGAGACTTTTTTGGAACAAATTCATCGTTTTGAGTTCCTTTTCAGGAATAGAGGTTCCTTTTAGTTGCAGCTCCATAGAAACTGAAAAATTGGTTCTAATGGGAATCCCAGTTTTTTCTGTGAACTATTGCGGAATGAAAAATCAGTTTCAAATAAGTACAGAAAGCGTCCTCCACCAGAGAAGAGGTTTGAATTTACTTCAAGGGCTGTTTTAACACCCCTCAAACATTAAAAAAGAAATACTATATTTCCATAAACCAAAATTAGAGGAGTTTTTTTTAATATTAGGTTTGAAAATTGATTCACAATTAATATGAGAAACAAACCCTAGCAGGGAAAGACATTGAACTTATTTTAAAGGTTGTTTTAACATCCCCCCAATATTTAAACAAGAAAATCGTTATTTACTAACAAATGAATTCACAGAAGATTTTTTGAATATACTATTGGGTCGGATATACATTTTGAAAATACAACTTCCTGAAAATATTTGATAGAGCTATATTCAACTTTATGTAACGTTAAAATGACCCCTAAAATAAACTCAATGATTTTACCTGCCAGGATATTTTCCTCACATTTACTGAGAACTGATTTCCAACTACTATTTTTTTGGAATGTCAATTTCTTTGTTTAAATGTTTAAGGGTTTAAGCAAAAATGGTTTATTTTGCTCATAATATTCTTTAGAATTATCGATATGCACATTCAAAATTACAAAAAGGAGTATACTTAGAAATTTTCGTAAAAAGCCATTTTCTTTACATTTGTCGCGGGGCCACTTTTTATTTATCGGATTCAGCATTTCAGAGGAAAAACTCCAATTTGAACAACAAATATTTTCCTTATGCGTTCATTTGCTTTTATCTTTATGAAATGTTGCAACTCAAAACTGTACCAATTCCACTTCAAATCAGATAAAATTTGAAAAAAAAGTCTATTTCATGGTGCCAGAACAAATTTTATTTAGATATATCATTTTAATGTGAAAATAAAGGCACACGTATTCCACAGTTTCCGCACCATTTTTTCCTAGTTTTTCACAAACATTTGAAGATTACTTCCAAATTCTCAAAAAATGAGAAAATTTTTTAATTGATCTAGAAAATGTTGAAAATAGACAAAATGGTGGCTCATTTTCTACATTTCATGGAAGTGGATTTTCTCAAAAATCATATTAAAAAAATTATCATTTGTTTTTAAGAAATATACAGTCATATTTACTTAGAAAAGGTCGACAAAAATCACGTCCAGCTCTTTTGTGATATCTTGCACCATCAATAAAAATGATATTGAAAAAATGTTACGGCCTCAAAAACGTTTAAGTTCCAATAAAACTGATAGGATTCTTTTCTTATATAAGCGGAAGTTGTAAAAAAAATTTTTTTTAATAAAAAAGGTTAAGCTTTCCAGATAATCTTTATTTTTTTGATCAAATTTTGAGTACGTGAAGTGAAGATTTTCAGAAAAATTACACCTTCATTTTCCCCTAAAATTTGAAAAAATTTCTGCCAATATAAAAAAGGCGTCCTATCAGTTTTATTCAGGCTAAGCCATTTTTAAGGCTGAGAAATATTTTTTTTACAATTTTTTTTCGTAAATAATCAAAGGTATCACAAAAGAGTAAGCGTTTTTTTTTGTATAACTTTTGTAGATGTGTAAAGTCGATTTTTCGAAAATAATTTTCTTCAAAGTGAAACAGATATCCAGGGAGCATCCATTAATTACGTTAGAATTATTTTTGAAATTTCAGAGCCCTCCTCTTCGTAAGGCTTTTTCTATAGTAAGTGTATGTAACTTTAACATGTGTCCAAAAACTAAACTCAACAGATATGAAGTGCATATCACTATCTATGCCTAACAAAGAAATCAAATCAAAGTGGAGTTTTTGAGAAAATCTACTTTCAAGAATTACAAAATAGTAGCCGCTATTTTGTCAATTTTTCTACATTCTTAAAATCTTTTGAATGAATCAAAAGAGAAAGAATTCCCAAGTTGAATTTTGGCAAAAAAATGTCCGTCAATTTTTGAGAATTCGCAGGTAATCTTCGAATAATTTTCACACATCAAGAAACATGTTTTTATCGTACTGTGAAATACTATATTTATTTTTCTGAATTGCCAATCGTCACAATTTTTCTTTGTGACATCTAGCTTAAAAATAATAGGAAAATATGAATAAGGACACATTGTAATTCAGAAAAATAAAATTTCTGCGAAACCGTAATTGAAAAAAAAAAATCAAATCAGGGCAAATGATAATTCGGAAAAATGAAAATTATGCCAAATGATCATTGGTGAAAATATAAATGAGGAGATATAAAAACTAGGACAACTGGAGATGATACGTCAATTCCGAAAAATAAAAATCAGAATAAACCGATATTCAAAAAAATTGAAATGATGACAAACGGCAATTCACGGAAATAAAAATTATCTCTAATAATTAAAGGGCAAATGTTAATTCGGAGAAATAAAAAATATGTTTAACGGTAATTTGGCGGAATAGAAGTGAGGGCATATTGTTATTCGGTGAAATTAATTTCGATAAAATTAACATTAGGAAAAGTAGAATCAGGAGAAAGTTCATCTGCCTCAAGATTATAATATCCTGATGTAATAAACAAGCTTGAAGAACTAAAAATAAAAGTATCCAAAGATAGAAATTCCAACGATGAATCTTGCATATTTAAAGACATTTCGAGTATATAGTACTAAACATCAACTTTTTAAGACAGTAAAATAACGGAAATAGAATTCAGATATAAGTTGTAGGTAAAATTAGGAGTGACAGCTTTCAGATATTTTATTCCAAACTTAGTCACTCTCATTGACTTTTGTAGACTTTAGACAAGTATCTTTGTTTTTCATAAAAGGTTCAACTGTTGTACAGGAACAGGAACAGGAAATTCCCAGTTGCTGTCGTGATGTAATCACTTTGGTCTCTTTTATCTCAAGCTCAAGTAATTAACAAGTGTCTGTGAGTGACTCAGAATCGTATCCATCTCGCGAGATTAAAAACCGGTCATTTTATTCAATGCTACTGGTCAAGGGCGACTTTGTAAGGCTACATTCTGCTTTTCGAGGAACCTGCTCTGCGTACGTGATTGTCACTTGAAAATACTTAGATCCATAAAATTGCAATCATTTTATTGCTCACACGACTTTGTTTGTCTAAATCTATTCAAATTTAAGTTGAATTTTATTAAAATTGTAATATTATTCAGTAAAATTATACTAGTCTTGAAAATAACCTTATATCTAAAGGATTTTAGCAGTGTTTTAATAAGGATTACTACAAGATTTTAAATTGAGCATTATTTCATGAGTCACAGAATATGGTTTTTTTTATCAACATTCGGATAAAATTGACCTGTTCAGTAAAATAATCTTGAATGTATTGAATGAGAAAATGAAGAAGTTCTCAGCACACTATCTCCTTTGCTGAGCAGTTTATGGAAAATAGAACACGATAAGAATTTAACTCCTTAAGGGGTTCATCAAATGTGTTAGTCATGAATCACTTGGCTTATATCTTTTCAAAGTAAACGCAAATTTGAATTTTAGAATTTTCAGGTGATACACAATACGGATTTTTTTGCAGGAGGAAAATACAGTGAATTTACGCTGACGCTTATTATGTACCCAAGTCGTCACTTGCTTATCCACTGTTCTTTATTACCAGATAATAAAATTTTATTGGGTGATAAAACTGATAAAAATAGAATCTGAATTGGACTTTTTAAGAAATAGTCCAGTCACTACTAACACTTCTGTATGCATCAACAGGGCCCAGATATACCTTTTGTTCAAAGGTCAAACGAGTCCCCTGATTACGAGTATCTTGGTTATTTTTTTAAAATCGTGATCAGTTTTTGTTTAAACATTTGTAAAATTATTTTATTATTTATTACCAGAGACATTTTTTCAATGTGTTCAAACGAAAACTGATACCTCTAATTTTTGTTGAAAAAAATGTATATTTTTAAGAGGAAATCGTCTACAACTTTTATTTGTTAATCAAAAATCATCAATAATTAACAGAATTGATTTGTTAAATCTTTAGCAGAAAATAAAACTTTTTACTCTGTTGATATTTTCCCGTACGAAGATCCATTAATTATTCAAAGCTTCATAAATAATATATTCTTTATAAACTTGCGCTCCTCTGCAAACCAGAATTTTTAATTTATTTGCGATAACCTTTTTTTATAACTTTAATTCTATGGAAAACAGTATAATTAGCTTGGTTAGCATATTCAATACCTGCTTATTATTGCTTACAACTATTGTTGCTAACAAAAACTCTCAAATAATAGAATGGATTTCTGTTTTTAAATTTTGTTCCTAATCTTCGGCAAAAAATAAAACTTTTTTCTCTCTTGACATTGTCTCATATGAAGAGCCTTTATTCATTAATAGCCTTTCATATAAAATATTTTTTATACATCTACGCTCCGTTTAAAGCCACAACCTTGAAGTTATTAGCGATCACCTTGTTTGACTACGTTACTTTTACCTCAAACAATATAATTACCTTGTTTAGAATTTTCAATGAAAGTTCCTTATTGTTCAAAACTTTTATAATTATCAAGAACCCTGAATTAACCAAATCGATTTCTTAATACTTTTTTATTAATCTTTTCAGGAAAATTAACTTTGGACTTTTTAATATTTTCTCATACAGCCTTATAAACAGTATATTTTTTATGAATATACGCTACCCTACAAGCCACAATATATTATTCATAAGTCTGTGCATAAATCATGGCTCGTTATACAATAAAATATCAAGAAATTAAAAAGATTTATTTTGTGCCAAAGAGTAACAACAGAATTCGAAAAAAATTTGACTATCCATGAGGTTTTTTGATAATAACGATGGGTATAAACAATGAGGAGCAGGTATTTGAAATGCTCACCGTAATAATGATATTGCTTATGGTAAAAGTAATGTAATAAAAAAAAGCTTTCGAAAATATCTTCAAAATTGTGGTTTGTATGGGGTAGCGCAGATTAAAAAAATATATTGTTTATATGGCTTTGAATAAGTAATGACTGGTTATACTAATTTTGTTAATTGTTTTATTCAATTAATAAATTTTTAATTGGTATACACAATGAACCACGAGAGTTTATTAACAAACAGTCTTATTACTTGTAGGTATATGTCTTGCAACAGCCTTAGTGAAAAATATGAGACTAGTCGGCCTTCATGATTTTTGAATAACAAATGAAAATTCTAGACAATTTCCTCTTAAAAATAGATATTTATTAATTAAAATGAGTGGAATAAGTTTTTGTTTTATTGGAAAGTTTATGTTTGATATCAAGAGATCCAACCTCGAAATAGACAATGTACAAGTTAAAATTTTTTTTAGAAATAGATTCTTAGATACATCTGTGCAAATTTGTTAATTTTGTGAAAGAAAATTTCGAAAAAATGACCAAAGTTTCAATAGAAACTAAGATTCTTCAATAGAAAGAAATGAATTATGAACAAAGTAGTTCAACTTTAAACCATGTAGTTGATTTTTTAACTGAGGATGATTTCTCAACAAAACATATAATAGTTGATATTTCAACCCGGAGAGTTTTAACTTAAATAAAAAAACTGTTGAATTCAATCAGGGGACTTCTTTAAAACTCTTAAACAAAATGTATCTCGGGGACCTCTTAGTGCATACAATAGTGTTCATGGCGACTAGATCAGGTATCTGGATATGCACGATGAAAATGAAATATGAGATTGCATATAACGATAAATTGTAACACGCCAAGTTCAAAGAAATACACTTGATGGATGAATATTGATTACTCACTATTCACGTGAAGCTTTCACTCGATTTGTTCGATGTCGCCGGTAGTTCGCAACAGACTGACTGACTTCTCTTGGTATATCATGCTTATATATATGGCTACTATAGTTCATTTACACTCATCTGAGTAAATCTTTTTCTGCATAAGTATACGTGATATATGCATGACGTCCTCTTCGCAGAGTCACTTTTGCGTTCTTCACATATGTACTTAGAACGATAAATAAACTTCATTTGAAATAATACTTCCATGTGCCCCAGGCCCGGAACGTCAGAAACCGTGCACAAATCACAGTTTCGATTTGAATAAAAATTACAGAAGTGAATTCAGAAAATGATAATTTTAACATAAAAGATTTAAGCAATTCAAGTAATTAAAGTAATTAATATATTACTATGAGTAATTAATCTGTTTGAGAAATGTTTAAAAAACATTTTCTTCAAATTGAATTACATAGTAAAGTTATAATAAATTGATATTAGTCATGTATGATGTATGATGTATCTATGTAATATATTTGTTATATTTCAAAAACAATTTTAATCTAAATGATTTACTTACTTAGTTATAATTTTTTTTCAATGCGTCAATTATAAGTTAGAATAATGATGTTGTTAAAGCGCTGTTATTTGTCTGAGTGATATAAGTTAATGAGAAATAATATTCAGATGGTAGAAATGACATACTTCAGACCATTGATTGGTCTGAAGTATGTCATTTCTACCATCTAAATATTATTTCTCATTAGCGTCAATTATAATAATTTCTAACGTATTAATTATTTGAGATAATAAATAATAATTACACTGGGAATCCCATTCAAATGCGGTTTCGGGTATGCTCCTAAATGGCCTTGATTTAAAGCGAACACAATATTCCCTCGCTCATAACCTAAACAGTGGCGTGTTATCCATTTCTTAATATCACGTAGTATACGCGCGTGTGCACCCGCGTACTGCCCCTTTGTCGCTACGCTGCTTGCGTTTCACGCATCACTGAGCAACTCTCTCGACTCCGCGGGCTCAGAAACTGCCACGACAACAATTCTCGGAACGTCCTGAAT
>CAKNXH010065014.1:0-10857 GCA_932178445.1 Andricus quercusramuli | reverse complement strand
ATTCCCTTTACTGACAACCTCATGAATGAAAAGAGGGTCCAGGTTAGAGTTATTTAATTCCGGCTCGGATTTTCCGAATTTTCCGAATCCGTGATTAAGCACGAGAGAGCCCCAGTTAACAGTCCACCTCGATCATTGGCCCCACGAGAGTCGCGAATAAAATCCTGAAATTCATACGAAGTACCTCATGAATCCTCCCGAAAGAGGAGAGTCCTCCCCACCACCTCACAAGAGAGGGAAGAGGGGTAGGGGAAAACGCCAGTACGCCGCTGAATCTCGCAAATCGATCATATACCGTAATCTCGTCTTTCCCGAAAAGAAGGTAGTTCCCATATGCGTTGTTCGACCAACTGTTCGACCTGCAACCATCGCGCCTGAAGTTGCTCCAGCGAACCCAAACGCACCTATCCTAGTGATTAACCTGGAACTAGAGGAAGCCCTTCAGCAAAGGAGACGCGCCTTCTTGGAGGAAACTCATCCTAATCTCGGGGTTGAAAATCGTCGACAAGAAGTCACCGCACCTTTTGCGGGATTCGAAAACGGTGACCTCTCAGACGACGATACAATTATCCTAGACCCGGAAATCGAAATCCTAGATTAAAGGCCCGATACCATTCTCGGGAATTTAGGAAGAAAAATAAAATTCCGGTGTGGCTTCGGCACCAATTGCTGAATATTTTGCGGAGGGTTGTTTCGATTACAGGTCCATTCAACCAACCGACTTCGAAAATTAATATTCAATAAAAAATTCCGGTGTGGTGAACCTACGTTACTCTTCCCTGCGAAGAAGGGGAACGGATGAATAAATGCCACCTTTTGTGACCGAATTCGCGCCCCCTGTTAAAGGGCAACTGCCCACTTCAGTCGAAATACACAGCGACGATTTTCAAGACGGGTTTGCCGAATTAGTCTTCGACTGGAACACCAACAATAATTTTATCTACAGGGATAGTCTTAGCGTCCCCTACCGATCTATCCCCGAGCACGAGGTTACTGTCAGAAATAGAACACTACGGGTCGTGGGAGAACTGGGATTGGAAATAAGAGAAGCAGATTTCCACTTCTACGTTATCTCCAACCCAGAATCAATCGGGCTAAACCAGATAGTAGGGATAGCAGGAGTACAGTTGATCGAACACTTGTCTATATTGCATGGATTTCCCATGCATTAATCCAAAGAAACAGCCTCAAAACAGAATCGTTATTCCCTTTCGTGTGCGAAGCTAACCCTCCCTCCCTGCCTATCGCACTTAGCCAGTGTGAGTCTCGACCAACACCCCCACAGAATAGCTGCATTGGGAATCAGTAAAGGTCACCGGTACTAACTACGCCGTGAAAACTACTTAGCCACATCTACGAGAAAATCCCATTACCGAAAATGACTAATCCCAATGATAACGACACGGATACAAACAGGAGTAATGAGCTCCTGGGGGTCAATTCCAATATTACGATTCCCAACCCAGCTGCGAGTCTGGACACAGCTGCAGCCATGGCCTCCGTGCTAGAATGCATGACATTGCAACAAAGCACCTACCATATTCCGCAGTTTGACGGAAAGACCCCTAAGCTTAAGGAGTTTTTGCAAGACATCGCGAATGGCGCAGTTTACATCACTGAAGCGAATGAACCTGGGTTCATTAAGATCGTCCTCAGCAAGCTCAAAGGAATCGCCCGCGACAGCGTTAGGGACAAGCGCTTCAATAGGGTGAACGAATTAATCGCCCACCTGAAAAAACGGTTTGCCCCTACAAAAAAATACCAATGGTATTTCGAAAATATAGTGAATCTCCGTATGCGTCAGAACGAAACGGTGAGGGACTATTATGACCGAGTCCAAGGCCTCCTAAGCGGTGCTCGACATGCAGTCGAAGAAAAATATACGAAGGTTTACAACCTGGGAGCCGCGGATGAAGCAAAGGAAAGTAGCATCATAATGGGACCCATAACGGACGTCGCGCTCGACGCGTTTATAAAAGGGCTCCCGGACGAGATGTCTACCTTCGTAGATACCAGAAACCCCAAGGATCTCGATGAGGCCCTAGATCATGCCCTACATATCGAAGAAAGGCAAAAACAACTGGAGAGATCCAAGAATCACCTCTCTGCCTATCCCATCTCGCGACCAAGGGAAGAGGCCCATGACCGACCGCGTTCACCTAGCCCCTATTCAAGGCAAATGGAGAGGAAGGACAAAAGGGAGACTCAAGACTCGACAAGAAATGGCTCAAGCGTAGATAAGGATCCGATAAATTATCCACCTCCCGCTTCTGCAAAATACTCGGCCCCCTACGCTCCTTACCCACTTCAATATCCTTATCCCTATCCTCCTCCCTTCTCTCCTAACATCCCCTTCCCTTATCATTACCCTCCGCATTTTTCCGCCCCCTCATTTCCACCTGTTTATCCGACAGACAATGGAACCCGAGCCAACTCTCCATGGCAGAGGTATGGAAAATCAACAGATAGTACGACGCCTCCAAGGTCAACCTCACCAGGACCGTCTGGAAATTTAAACTTGCAACAGACTCCTCGCTCGGACGCGGCAGGGAGTCAGTCCACTCCTTAGCGCCCCCAAAAACATGTCCGCTTCCCGGAACACACCATCGGGTCCTACGAGCAGGAACCGAAATAGAAAGCTCCCCGGTTGTCTCTCTGACAGCACCAGAATTAAGACGCTCAAAATGCAGCTTCCTGGTAGATCCGGGATCCGATGTGAATTTGATCAAAATTAAAACTCTGCTCCTCGAATTAAAATACGAGCCGGACAAGGCTGTCCTCCTGACAGGGATACATCCAGATCCTGTCGAGACGATTGGAACGACCAGGATCAGCCTATTCGGTACCCCAGTCGAATTCCACATCGTGAAGAATGACTTCCCAATATCCCCCGATGGGATCATCGGAAGGCCTTACTTGCGGCAAGAACAAGCCCAAATATCTTTTAGGCACAATTCGTTGGTCACCATTTCAGATCCAATCAACCCAATCCCATTTATTGACAAGGAGTCTCGATCAGCCCGGGCATCGCTCAAAGCGGAAATTAAACCATTCGCTAGGATTCTAAGAATCAAGGCTAGGACGAGGCAACCAGTCGCCATAAACGTCCTCAATCCAGAAATAAAAGAGGGATATCTACCCAGGATATACACCCCTCAGGGAGTGTATCTAGGCGAGGCGGCCGTCTCTACCCACGAAGGAGTCTGCCATGTACTTGCCATCAACACCCGGGAGGAGGACGTGGACGTAGAGGTGCCAGCCCAGGAAGTCCTGCCCTACGATTTTATCGAACCGCACGACGAAGAATCCACCAATTCCGAATCTGAATATTTGGTCAAGGACCTACGAGAGGAAATGGGTAGCTCTTACACTGACCGTGTCAAGAAAATTAAGGACAGCTTACGCATTTCAGAATTAACATCGGATGAAATAAACTACGTACATAAATGGGTAGAAGACTTCGCCGATATTTTTCACATAAACGGAGAAAGACTCTCGACTACGAATGTAGTCCAACATAGGATCCCTACCACTAACGATGAGGTCATAGCCCGAAAGCAATACCGCTATCCCAACGAGGCTGCTGACCAAGTGGCCGTTCAAATAAAAAAACAATATGATAGCGGAATTATAGGACATTCCAAGTCCCCTTATAACTCTCCCCTCTGGATCGTCCCTAAGAAACTCGACGGATCCGGCGAAAGGAAATGGAGGGTAGTAATCGACTTCCGAGCTCTTAACGAGAAGGTCATAGGGGACGCATACCCCCTGCCCAATATTACGGACATCCTCGATCATCTAGGGGAGGCCCAGTACTTTTCTGTGCTCGATCTAGCCAGTGGTTTCCACCAAGTCGAAACTCACCCCGATGACAGGGTCAAAACGGCATTTTCTACGCCTCGAGGACACTTCGAATATTTGCGCATGCCCATGGGGATCAAAAACGCCCCTGCTACGTTCCAACGGCTGATGGATACGGTGCTAAAAGGGATGCATGGGACCGAAGTCTTCGTTTACCTGGATGACATTGTGGTGCACTCCAAGGACCTAGAAGAACATGATTTGAAGATCAGAAGGTTGCTGTATCGACTCCGAGCAGCCAACCTGAAACTTCAGCCGGACAAGTGCGAGTTTCTACAAAGGGAAGTAGCATACCTTGGCCATATTATTAGCCATGAGGGGCTGAAACCAAATCCGGCCAAAATAGAAGCAATACAAAATTTTCCTCGTCCAAGAACCGTGCGTAACATTCGACAATTTCTTGGGCTATCAGGTTATTATCGACGGTTTATACAAGACTACGCGAAAATCGCCAAACCTCTGACCGACCTCCTTAAGAAGAATGTAAAATGGAAGTGGGGCACGGAACAGGATGAAAGCTTTCATAAACTTTGTGACTCTCTCTGTAGCGAGCCGATTTTGCGGTATCCTAATTTTAGAAAAACCTTTAAGCTGACCACTGACGCCTCGAGCCACGCCGTCGGCGCCATATTGACCCAACAAGAAGAAGGACTAGACATGCCCGTTGCCTATTTTTCCAAGGCCATGAACAGCTGTCAGGAAAGGTACCCCAAGGAAGAGCAGGAATGCTTGGCCATCGCCCTATCCCTGGAACACTTCCGACCCTATTTGTACGGTCGAGAATTCATACTCGCCTGTGACCACGAGCCAGTCCACTGGATGACCTATATCAATAATCCGGGGGCCAGGCTGCTTCATTGGCGACATAAATTCCGAAACTACCAATACAAATTCGAATACAAGCAGGGGAAGCTGAACAGGGGAGTAGAAGCATTATCGGGGAATCCTCATGACCATCCTTCTGAAAATTCAGAAAAAAACAGGGACCCGGAGGACCTGAGTGGAACCCAAGGACCTTACACATCCACTCAGTCGATCAAACCCTCTACGGATGGGACCCACTCACAAACAAACCCCCAAAGGGTACTGGTTCTGACACGAGCGGGAGCATCAAGAAGCGGCCCCGAAGAAAAGAAGGATGTCTCAGGGACATCCACCAACACTACTTGCGCCTTACCTCAGGAAAGGAAGTCTGTGGCACCAGGGAAAGCGAAACCAGCGATACGTAGGACAGTAGCATTCAAGCCTGCGAAGAGAGGGGAAACCGACCCTTTACCGTCAATCAGCATCCCGGCCCACCTCCCTAGAAAGCGAGGAAGGCCAAGGAAAACACCGGTTCCAGAAAGCGAATCCGATGTGGCCAATGTGCCATCAGAAGAAGCCCCATCACTCAAACTAGAAGAAAGCTCCATAGGTAAACGACTGTTGAGAAGAAGAGAAGCAAGTAAATCACCAGTGGCTGGAAGTGAATCATCAACCGAGCCATCTTCGGATGATGAAGACTCTGATTCTTCGGACACGCCTGTATTTCGAAAATCTCATAGCGTGTTACCCGACTTGGAACCTTCAGTCGCCGTTAAAAGAGATTACTCGGCCCCAAAGAGTGCTCCCCCCGGAACTAAGAACCCGAGTCCATGGTTCCCTCCCTTACAAGATAAGTTCGTAGATGTGTACGTAGACGGTGCATGCAGCTATCATGGAGGCGAAGAACCTAAGGCTGGTATAGGAGTCTGGTTTGGCCCAAACAACCCCTTGAACGTTTCACAGCGCAGTCAAGGTCGCCAAACCAATAATGCAGCTGAGATCGAAGCAGCGACCGTGGCAGCCCAAAAGGCCCACGAAGCCGGTATCAAGAAACTCCGAATAAAAACCGACTCAAAATTTCTAGTCAGCAGCGCAACCGAATGGATCCCTAAATGGGAAGCAAATGACTGGAAAACTTATGAAAATAAGCCAGTTAAGAACCGCTCCGAATTCGAGAAAATGAAGATTGCCCTGGAACCCTTAGAAGTGATTTGGGAACACATTCCCGGACATCAAGGAATCCTCGGTAACGAAATGGCTGATAAATTAGCCAGAGAAAGTGTCGAGGGTCCAGCAACCACCGAAGTTATTGAGTCAACCCTTCCTCCGGAATCAATCACGATCCGAGTACCCCCGATCATTGTAAGTAGTGAGGACGATGAGGACATTGACGATACACCAGGTCATCTGCTATCATCCTCCAAGGCAAGCTTCAAAGAGGACCTTCAGAAATCCTTTGCGCAATTCGACGCTCAGACCTCTCTGAGCTGGGATCATGAAGGAATGGATAAAAGCAACCAATTGCCGTGTACATACGTCTCTGAAGGAGAACAGGATGAAGAATTACTCAAGAAATTAGAGCTGCTCGACCCCTGCGGAGAATACGATGACGACATTTTCGCGGAAAGAGTGAAAAGTTTTTTGGAAAACTATGAGAAACAGGTTTTCCAAAGAGCTAATGAGAACTCAGAACTCGA
This sequence comes from Andricus quercusramuli, assembly GCA_932178445.1. Classification (NCBI taxonomy): domain Eukaryota; kingdom Metazoa; phylum Arthropoda; class Insecta; order Hymenoptera; family Cynipidae; genus Andricus; species Andricus quercusramuli. The sequence goes on along the minus strand of CAKNXH010065014.1, from coordinate 4,495 downwards.
ATTAACACAACCCACTCCACCTATAGCCACGGAAACCTCTGTTAAGGAAATTCTTAGCCCCGCTAGACAAATCGAACAGTTACCCTCTTCCCCCACAAAAAATTCCGGTGTGGTGAGAAGAAGCACCGTTCGATTTAAGGATCCTCCCGAAGAAAAAGAACCCATCCCAGGGTCCCCCATCGTTGGACGAAACCAACAAATGGGAACCCTATCCTTCACCCCAGCACCTGCCATGGCGCCAGGCGCCAGATCTACACCTTTCACCAATGCCCATATGGACACAACCCTTATGGAGGAAGGAACTTCGTTCAATAGACGACCGAGGTTGAACCCACGAAAATTGCAGGCAGGAAAGACATTCGAACCCTCGCAGGGAAACCCCTCCCTATTTTCCTCTTCCCTAATTGATGTGAACATACCATACATCGATGAGTCCCCAAATACCGAGATACCCCTCCAAAAGCCCATTGAAGTAAGGTCAAAGTCGGGTGCCTTAAGCGAAAGAGGACACAAAATTCTACACCAATGGACTGAACCTCTGACGTACAGGCGGGATAATTACGCTCACTTTATTTCAGAGGATTGTGAACCAACGAATCCTATTGCGAAACTCCTCATCGCTACCGAGCGTCTTGATATTCAAGACCTATGGGAACGCAGGCCCAAGAAGGGACAGGTCTTGGTTACTCCCCACGGTCGATATTACACCTACTCTGTCACGGTAAAAAGGCGACACGTAGACGATATCGATTGGAAGGACGTAACCATAGGGCTAACCCACCTTCGTACCGCTTTAGAACGGGACAACCAAACATCTTGTCGAATGGCCAACTCCGGAGACGCCCTAGGGTCGTTGGCCCAGAACAAAATGGCAGAATTACTGTCGGCCGTTTTTCAGGATAGCGGCATCACTATCACTCTCTGTCACGGGAAGGTAGAAGTGCCTCCCCTCGAATTAAGGCCCAAAATCATAGCTGAATACCACGGTAGTCTAATTGGTGGCCACAAGGGTGTGACCAAGACATACCGTCGCATTAGGGAGAGGTACTCTTGGCCGGGTTTACGAGACCAAATTAGTGACTTCATCCGCAGTTGTCGAAGTTGTCTAGAGCAGAAGCTAGTACGAGCTAGGACTCGAGAACCTATGCTCATAACCGACACCCCAGCCGAGCCCTTCGAAAAAGTGTCGCTTGACACGGTGGGAAAATTGCCCACTACACCGAACGGGAACCGTCACATCCTGACAATGCAGGACAACTTCAGTAAATACTGCATAGCTGTCGCCATACCTAACCTCAAGACAACCACCATAGCTCATGCAGTGGCCACTTCCCTGTTCTCTCAGTATGGTGCCCCTCGAAGTATCCTGACCGACAGGGGAGGAACCTTTGTGAGCAAGCTCATGAAACACCTTGAGAGGTTGTTCCAAGTAAAACAAATTACCACCTCCGGTTACCGACCTCAAACCAACGGGGCCCTTGAAAGAAGTCACATAGTCCTGACGGATTATATTAAACATTACGCCGACGATTATGATGATTGGGACCGATTGCTCCCTTTCGCCATGTTCGCTTATAATACGTCAGTACATGAGGCGACTAATTTCACGCCCTACGAATTGGTATTTGGTCGAGTGGCAAGGACGCCGAGCTCCTTCCCCCAAGGCGAAGAACTCGAGACCTACGGCTCCTATCTCCGCGACCTGATAGTGAAATTAACAGAAATCCAAAAACTTGCGGCCACAAATTTAGTTAAGGCAAAAACGACTTCTAAGGAACAATATGACCGCAAGGCCCGGCCCTTGAATGGAAAGATAGGGGACCAAGCCTACGTTATCAAGGAAGTGAGGGACGGTAAATTCGATAGTAGGGCCACTGGTCCTTACGCGATAGTCGGATTCACCGAAAATAACAACGTAATCCTCGAAACCGAAATCGGCGACCGATTCGCAAAACACAAAGATAAAGTTAGGATCGTCCGCTGCTAATCTCGAACGAACCCTAAGGAAGAATCCAAAGACAGAATAAGCCCTTTCGTTTCCTTATTCTCTCCTATGACTAACTATCAAAGGCAAGAATCATTAAGGCATCTGGCCGCATCTTACAATTTCTCTAGTAATTGGGGCCCTATCCTGTCTTGGACTTCCTTCCTTTGCTGAAGAGAAAATCTAATTCGTGTTTCTTTTAGGTAAAAGATGATGAATCTATGGTCGATAATCCTCCTGGTTTTCTTTGCCACCTCGGAAGGCTCCAACCCCACTACTTATAGGAACACTCCTTTGAGGACTAGTACAGGAGTTTACTACGAGCATCTAGGACCTATAAGACGAGCCGCTGGAACGTGGAGGATTACTGTGTTCCTGGACTTGCGGAAGATCCAGGGACCCCTAGAGTCTTACCAACAGCGATTCCAACATTTATCCGATCTGTGTCTACCTGGATTCGGAATATTTTGCCTACAGACGATCACCGACTACGGTCTCGACGCTAAGTTCCTGATAGCCGAAGGCCTAAAGAAGGAAGTATCCAGGCATGCCGCAGAGATGAAGGAGCGCACCAATAAGGCAACGCTTTTGAACCTACCGACGGGAATGAGAAGCCGACGAGCACAGCCACTACTGGGAATTCTAGGAGGCCTCATTGGACCAATAGCGGGCCTAATGACCTACAGTGACGGAGAAACCCTCGAAGCGGGGATCGCCGAACTAAACCAAGCTCAAACCAATTTGTCTCACCTGGTGGGTAAACAGACTCACATAGTTAGGGCTCAGTTAGAAGGAATTCACGAGCTTTCGAGAACCAATAAGGAGAGACTAATCCTACATGAGGGACAACTGACTCAGGACAATCTTAGGCTGGAAAATCTCACACGGGAAGTTGCGGAGCTCAAATATGCCCAAGCACTGACACGTGTGCTTAAGACGGTAGATTCTAGCCTCGACGACTACATTCACACCGCCCATCGCATCCTGGAAGTCATTCACACGTCTCGTCAAGGGAAGATGCATCTCTCCCTCCTGACGTCCGAACAACTGGAGCCAGTCTACCGAGATATCCAAGATCATTATCCCAGGCTTGAATTCCCAACCCCAGGACCTCAGGTGGACCTCGAGGAACTAGCCAACATAGTTACCATCACAACCATGTATAAGAAGGAAATCCTAAGCATACTAGTGGACATTCCACTATTGGAACCATCTTACTACCTAGCATACCAATTACATCCAATACCTGTATTTCAGTCGGTATTAGGAAATGGTTCTGGAAGTGCATTCGTCTTACCAAGGTTTACCCATATTGCCGTTGAAGAATCCCAACGGACCTACATCCTACTGGACAATAAACGCATAGAGTCCTGCAAGAAAACCCCCTACTACAGGATCTGTAAGGACAACTCACCCGTTAACGAAATTGCTACCCATCAAACATGTGAAAGCGAGCTGCTATTGAACCCTTCAACGGAAGCTCTCCGAAGATGCGACATCCGAGTGTCCTACAATAAGGAATCAGAATGGGTCCCCATTAACTCTCTGGGTGGCTGGCTCTACTCCCTAGCTGAGCCCTTGTCCACCGAGCTGAGGTGCCCCAATCAAACCAAGTCTCTAGTCAGATTGAAAGGAATTGGGCTAATACAGATCGCACCCGGTTGCCATCTGAAGGCACATGATCAAACATTCCTCGGAATAGCCAGCGAAACCGGAACAACGGAGCTCATCTATGAGCCGCTCCTCCACCTCAACCTGGCTGAGCTATCGCCAATTTTAAGGGAACATGGAAACTTCACCACGAAAAATGAAAAGAAGAAACAGCACATAGTAGACGATTCCATCAATGATGAAGCCTTTCTTGCCAACGAGATGTCTCTGGATGACTTAGAAAAACAAATTAATGACATGAATCTACAACACCGAATTAAGGCCCAACACTTTACGCTCATTCAAGGTTGTTACGTGGGAATAGCCCTACTCGCCATAGGCCTCTGGTGCTACTGCTGCTACCCTCTTGTCAAATTTGGCATCACCAGAGCATGTCATGAGAAGGGCCCTAAGGATTCCAACTACAACCAGATAAATCCCGAAGCGAAGAGACCCTCGGTAAACACTAAAGAAGCCCGTATTGAGATCGAGCTACCTCTGACCAATCAACAATCTTCAACAAGCACGAGCAGTTGTGCCTGTAAAGAAACACCTGCAATATCACCAAGGGGTACGACGCAGCCCTCGGTGCACACCAGCTCAACTACTTCAAGGCCAACGATCCAACTCCCTACGCAAACGCTACTCTGAAACTAAGCTACGTACACTGTCTACGTATGGTTATGAATGGATAAAATAAGTCATTTCCGTTCTTGTGAACATAGCTTAGAAATGTAAAGGAAGGAGTCGAGCTCCCCTCACTCGCAAGTTACCCTAAATTTCGGGGACGAAATAATCAAATTCCGGTGTGGTTTGTTACGAGCGAATCTCCATTCTTTTTTTTCCTTTATAATTAATGAA
>CAKNXH010065008.1:0-13381 GCA_932178445.1 Andricus quercusramuli | reverse complement strand
ACAGACTTGAAGGAATGCTGGAGGAAATATTCTCCGGCATTCCTTCATGTGTGTCTGCACATACCGGTTCCTGACCGTGAATAAGATTGTATGAGTAAGTCCCTGCTACAGATGCCTGCTGTTGATTCTGAGTATCAAAATGTGGATACCCCTGTCGGTTCCTAAGGTAATCCCTCAGATAATTGCTCTCTTAGATTTGGGGTATTACGAAGTGGGTTATATAGTAGCTCACGCTAAAGCTCATGCTGCTGATAACCTCCTAGAAATGGAATTCCAGGTGACGGGCCATCTTCTTCGTTATTTGTTCGACGTGCCCTAATCGCAGTTGAACCTAATGAAGGCAAGTCGGGTTGTGTAGAAGACTTTCAGACGTTTCCTCCTGATGTCGATGCCGTGTTCTTCCCTCTTTTTCCGACTTTTTCAGTTTTGGTATTAACAGTTCGCCATGCTTGGCCTGACCTCCTTCAATATAAAATGGTCTGCACTCTTTCCCTTCTCCTCTCCTGGGTCCATACCTGATGATATTTCTGTGAAGAGACAAATAAAATTCATAAATTTAAATTTTCAAAGATATAATCGACGAAGGATTGATGTTTGCTACGTACTGGAATGATAAGAATAATAATTATTATTATACTTACCAATATCACTGAAGACCATCATCATGATGGCAGAAGCACAGAGAAGAAACCTCATATTTGCTGAAGGCAACTGACGAATTCTCTGATAGGAGTTTGTATACATATGTTAAGACCATGATATGTACACTTAATGACTTTGTGTAAGTGACATTCTAATGTGCTCTATTCAACAAACGTCTCACTAGCATTCACGCGTTTCTCACAAGAATCATATAATCTCGTATCTGTGCTAATGAGGTCAATAGGCTTAAAGTATTTGTCATGCCAACAATTAAATCTTTCTAAAATAAAATTTTCTATGATTTTAAGGAATGATGTTGAGATACCGATCGTTGTTCATGACTATCTTTATCTATATTGGTGCCAGACAGTTGAGATTTTTCTTCTGAAATTTTTAACTTCTGGTCATTTTTACTTAGTAGAGTGATGAATAGTGCAAGCTAACAAACATGGTTGTTAAAACAATTTATAATTGTTTACAACTATCTTCCCTTAGATAAGTGCTAGGAAGTTGCGTTTTTTCTGAAATTTACAACTATTTTTCTACTTTTGACATTGAGTGACTTGATAAATAATTAATTCAATTCAGCAAAAGTAATTGTTCAAACAAATTATTGTTATCTATAGCTATCTTCTTCTATATTAAAATTAGATAGGTGCGGTGTTTTCTTAATTTCTTAAACTTTCAACCATTTTTTAATGAGAATACATTAATAATCAGTTCAAGTTAATAAGAATAATTTTTTAAGCAATTCATTATCATTGTTAATTATATGTTCTTCGCCCACTGGTAGAAAGTTGCGGTTTTTTCTAAAACAAATTTTAATATTTGTCTATTCTGCACTTGAAGTGACTTAATAATTATTTCCGATGAGCAAAAATAATTGTTCAAACAAATTATCATTGTTTATAACTGTTTTAATCTATAATAATCCCATATAGTTACGTGTTTTTTCTGAAACTTTTTAACTTTTTGTCCACTTTTCACTTAGTGAGGTGATACTTAATGCAAGATAATACAAACAGTTTTTCAAAAAATTTATTATTGTTTGTAACTATTTTCTTTTTGATAAGTGCTAGAAAGTTACGGTTTTTTCCTGAAATTTTTTAACTTTTTGTCCACTTTCCACTTAGTGAAGTGATAATTAATGCAAGATAATAGAAATAGTGGTTCAAAAAATGTATTATTGTTTGCAACTATTCACTTTTTGATAAGTGCTAGGTTGCATTTTTTTCTGAAATTTTTAACTTTGCTTAGCCTTTTTAGTTATGAACGAATGATGAATAAACATAAGAGAGAACTCGTACTCCTAATTATTCCATTCTTTGTTTTTCTCTCTTATGTCAGTTATCGTTTTTGTGTACATTAATTTTTTTTTAACATTGGGAAAGCGCAACAATAATTGACTCAAAAAATCAAAATACTATTTGAAAAATTATTCTTGTTGAGGTTCACTTATTGTTTAATCATAATTAAAAAGTCAAAGCAAAACTCACTCACCAAGTGAAAAGTGGACAAAAAGTGAAAACTTTCAGAAAAGCCGCAAATATCTGTCAATAATATAACTGAAGATAGTTATGAACATCAATAATTTGGTTAAACAATTATTTTTGATAATTTTATCAATTATAAAGTCTGATTAAAAAATAGTCAAAAATGTAAGAAAAACCGGCAACTATCTAGTATTAAATGGATTCTATCTTATTTCAAATACTATTTATGATATTGTTCTTTCATTGAAAATTAATTTAGTTGGAAATTCAATTTTTTTGTTGAAAAAATGTCGGTTTTGGCAGAAAATTAATCTCTTTGATTGAAAATTCATCTACTCATGATAAATTTTTATATTGTTGATGTTCAGTCGTTCCCCTCGTGCTTGATTAGAGAAATAGATTTAAAAAAAAAAATTGTATTTATCTCTGAGACAATATAAAACTTTTAACTTTCGTCACTTTATCTCATACCGCGAACCATTATTTATCTATAGTTTTGTAAACAAAACATTTCTTATCAATCTCCGCTCCGAGAGAAGCGGAGATTGACAAGAAATTGAAATTATTCAAAACAATTTATATTTATGAATTTTTTTGGAAATTGATCGTTTACACAATTATTATTATTGGTGAAAATATTTGACTTGAATAATGGCAGAAAATTGCGGTTTCTTCTGGAATTTTCAACTATTTCTCTGCTTATCACTTGGGGGGGATCAATAATTAATTAAATGTAGTAAAAAGAATTATTCAAGAAAATTATTATTGTTTCTAACTATCTTCTTCTTCATTAATTCAATTTTACGAAATGAAACAGATATTTGTAAGATTGATATCTGACTTTAATTCCGTTCTTACTAAAGACGTAAATCAGAAAAAATATTTACATACTACAGGTGATAATAGAGCCACTACTTCCAACTATTCCAATCTTTGTTTTTGTCTCTTGTGTAAGATATCTTTTTTTTTTTAAACTAATTTCCTCACTCATTGAGAAAAGAGCAGAAATAATTAATTAAAAAAATAGCATACGATTTCAAAAATGATTCTTTTTGCGGTTTAATTATTATGTGCTTTTTTTCACTGAGTGAAAAACAGACAAGAAGATTAAGAGTTCAGAAGAAACAGCAACTATCTAGCATTGATAAAGCAGAAGATGGTTATAAACAATGATGATTTGCCTAAATCTTGATGGCATTATACGAATTGAATATCATGGAAAATAATGATGAGTTGTTTGGACATTCAATTTTGTTGACTTCAATCAATTATTCACCTCACTCTAATTGAAAATTGGACGAAAAGTGGAAAATTTTTGAAAAAAAGTGCAATTTTCTAGCATCATGAGAGATCCTATAAAACATACTTGTGGGAGTTATATTTGAAAAGTAATATTTCATTTGTATTCTGTGGCTAATTGTAAAAAACAATGTTGAGTTCCAACTCGATTCAGCTAATATTGAGGATTTGTACAAATTTCCGGGCGTTACTCAAAAAAATTGGGGAAAAAAAATTTCAAGGCATTTTTGAAAGACCTTACTCAATTTTGAAAGTAAAATTTGTAGGATGAAGAATAATATTTTTTCTTTTATCAAATACGATCGATATTATAACTACATTTCTTGAAATCATGGAAAACTTTTTTTTCGATGATCTAATTGTTGATATGAGGTTTGATCTCGACAACCACAGATATGAGATTCTATGATTCGTGTGAGAATCGCATGAGTGCAAGTGAGATGCTAAATGATCAGATCACTTCAGTTCGAATTAAAATTAGAGAGTCTTTGTTGCACTCATGAATATGGCCAATATGAACTTGGCCTTTTTCTGAACTTATATATGCGAGCCCATATCGTGGAATTCTTCAGTTGCCTTCTGCAATAATGAGGTCCCTTTTCGGTGCTTATGTCATCATGCTGATGGTCTTCAGCTATATTGGTAAGCATAACAATAATCATTATTATTATTCCAGTACATCGCAAATGTCGATCCTTCGTTTACATCTTTAAAATTTGAAATTCATGAATTTCATTTGTCTTTTCGCAGAAATATCATCAGGTATGAACCCAGAAGATAGGAAGGGGAAGGGTATAAAAAGAGTTTTCAGGAAATCATCAGAAAAACAGTCAAAACGGACATCGCATCTGATGTTCAGAGAGTCGAGAACGTCAATAGAACCTAAAGTACCCGAGGACAAGCCTAGCCAAATAAGAGATCTTGATACCATAACTGGGCCTTACGCAATTAAAGATAAGGATAACTTGCTTAGGGAGTACCATTCAAAGCCAGGATATGATAAGGGCCTGTTACCTGAAATTTTATACCCAGGACAGGTTGACATTGCGAATAAATTTCATCAGCTACCACATGGATCTGTAGCAGGGGTTGACTTACACCATTTGTATCAAGGACTGCATCACCTTTTGGGTTCACAAGTGTATCCATATATTCAAACTCAGAATCCAGAGACAGAATCTGTAGCAGGGTTTGGCTCACAACTTCCGCACCCAGGAGAGCATAACTTTTGGAATCCAGAAGGGTATCCATATGCTAATGCTCAACATCCAGATGCGGCATCTGCAGCAGAGTTTGACCCACGCCATCTCATTCGAGGACAGGCTGCCGAACAACTAGACCCAAATGATGGAATGCTGGATAATATTCTATTTACTGAAGGATATGGAGGTAAATTTCCTCAGAGTGGCCACGGGCATCATGGATCCGGCCATCACAAATAATATTCTCAATAAACTAATAACACCATATTGAAACCACATATACATATTTAATGGAAATATCATTCTAACGACAACACCTATGTTTTAAAATCAATTCTCTTATGTAATATTTCTTCAAGTATAGACACTTTTCACTTACACTATTGTATTTCTGCTAATATCTGCATTTCAAAAAACTTTGTTTATCATATAATAAAAAACAGGCTACAAAAAAATTATGTCGTATTTTTTTCATTCCTTTTTCATTGCATTTAGTGTTGTAAACTCGAAATTGATTTATAAAAGATATTATGTTTGACTAATTAATCAGTAATTTTTAAAAGAAGAATAATCACCCTAGCTGATGAAACAATCAATATTGCTGGCTGAAACGATAACTCTCTTGAAATAACTGGTTGATAGTCAAATTATCATGTAACTGATGTTTATTGATTTTGATTCTTTCGTTATTGAATATTTTTTTGTCACGAATTGGAATTTTTTTTAATTTATTCATTCTGGAGAATAGTTACTTTCTTCATATTCGAAGGTCAAGAATGTAAACAGAAAAATATGTGTGCGTGTGTGGGTATGGAAGTTAGTGTATTCTTCTATGAAGGAAAACCTTGGTGGAGATAACGTTGGATGAGGAAACTAACTTTCCAAGTATTTGTTAAAAATATTGTGCAATTTTTAGTAACAAATTTCTAGAGATGCTGAGTAATTTCCTACAATTGAAACATTGGTGATTTTATTTCAGAGTCTGACTGAAATATTTCAATAATATAATCGAACGAGGGTCCGATTTATTACAATGAAAAATGTCAAACATAGATAGACATTTTTTTAACTGGCGACCATGATTTCTCAAAAACGGTTCATTCGATTGCTTTCAAATTGTAATGGTACATTCAGCACACGTACGGCTATCGCCGGAAGCGATATATATAAAATTCAAATTTAACAAAACATTTCTAGTGTAATTATTTATTGCAGCATGAACCAGATAAATGGAATTTTGCATTACTAAGTAGATTTTTCCCAGGCGGAAATATTATATATAGTTTATATATAGTGTGAAGTATTATATATAACATTCATTTGTTTTATACATTTTTTATATAAAACAAATGAATATTATATATAATACTTAACACTATATATAAACTATATATAATATTTCCGCCTGGGTTACGTGTACATTCACAAGTATTACTGGTGCACTTTTTGGTGCAAAACACATGAAGTTTTAACGATATACTTTAATTAAAAAAAAGAGATAAATATTTAAACAAATTTTTTGTTAAAAGAATCAGCAAATAAGTTAAATGTTCATCAAAAAGAAATGTTTTTTTAACAAAAGATTTTAACTTTTGACCAAGTAGTAGAATAAAAATAAGTAGTCTACCCTCTTAGAAGGGCAAAGTTCTTTTTTTTTTGCACTTTGATCAGAATATTCATGTGCGCACCTAAAGTGTCTCACCATCGGATTAAAAAAAAACTGGAATTGTTTTTTTTGTGTGAATAACTCAAAAAATAGAATAGTGGGGTAGATTTCCCATTAGGGATTTTTTTCACAAAAATGCTGCAATACGTCAACATTTATTTCTTCTTAACTTTATAACAGTATAGTTTTCTCGCAGATTTAATGAAAGTGTCCATTTTTATAACGAAAACTTTAAAAAATATAGGTTTTTGCTCCCTTAAACATAGGGGTAGCATATTGCAATGGCCGCAACACTTTGTTATAATATCCTTTTTTCTTGTTGGAGATTCACTTTTTCGGTCGGAAATATACTATTCAGTTAATAATTTTTATATTTTCAGTTAAAATGATTTTTTTTCAATTGAAAATTCAAAAGAAGATTTTTCAACTAAATAGTTACATTTCTATCTGAAAAAGATCAATTTGAAACTAAAAATAAATTACAAGTAGCTCAACTTCAAACCAAGGAGTTGAATTTTCTAAGTTTAACTGAAATAGTAATTTTTGCAATAAAAAAGATAAATTCTCTAGAAAAATGTAACAGATAATATCTTAATAATAAAATATTTCTATCAGAAAAAACAGTTGGAATCGTCAAAACGAAACAAATCTTAAAGAAAATACTTGAATCCACAAACAAAATGGAATTTTCAACGAAAAAGGATGAATTTTCAACTAAGAAGGTTAATTTTCTGCCTAAAAAGATGATTTTTATCTTACAATCATGAATCTTTAACCAGAAAATTACTTTTTAACAAAGTAGCTGAACTTTCAAACATGAACTCAAAATTTCAACCAAAAAAGTATAATTTTTAACCAATTAGTTAAACTTTTAACCAAAAAAGTTCAAATTTAGTTAAATTCTCTGAAAAAAATTAATTTTTAACTACAAACATGAGAAGTTTTAACAAAATAGTTCAAGAAAGTTGATTTTTAACAAAATAATAAAATCGTTTGATTTTGAACAGAATAATTCAATTTTCAGCCAAAAAAGATGAATTTTCAATTCAAATGATGAGTCAAATAACTGGAATAGTCAAACTTTCGGATAAGAAAATTTGAGAAAATTTTGAATCTCAAGTTGGGAGAAAAATGTCAATTTTCCTATATTAGGCTATAAATTTCCATGGTTATCTGCCACCGCAATTAGTAGTATATGAAGTATTTAAAAAATGATATTCTATCCGTATTCTATGGCTAATTATGCAGACAAGGGTTGAGTTTCAACTCGATTCAGCAAATATTGAGGATTCTAAATAAAACTTACAAATAACTTTTTTTTCTCATGGGAAATACGCAAGAAAGTGTACGGGATATGAGCCAATTCTGAATATGACTTGAAAAAAAACAAAAAAAAAACAATGGATTTATTTTATTGTGAATACATACAAATTTCCGCCCGTCATTCATAAAAACTTGAAAAATATTTCCAATGCACTTTTTGGACCAACCCACTGTACTGTCTTCAAGTTTGGAAGAAAAATTTTTTTAATAAAGAAGAATATTTTCATTAGACGATTGATATTATAACATCATTTCTTTAAATCATGTAAGATTTTATTTTCCAGATATCTAATTGTTGACACGAGAACTACTCTTAGCGCGTTTGGCCTCGTAACCGTAGATATGAGATTGTGTGATTCGAGTGAGAATTCCGTGAGTGCAAGTGAGACGCTAGTTGATTAGAACACATCAGCATGTCTCTGAGACGTAGTTAATAAATGCGCATATTCTTGTCGAACCTGGTCTTACTCTAAAAATATATATAAAGCGCCTATCTAAGAATACGTCAGTTTCCTTCTGCAAAAATGAGTTTTTTTTTCTGTGCTTCTGCCATTATGTTGATGGTCTTTACTTATGTTGGTAAGTATAATTTTAATCATCATTATTACTCCAGTACGTGGAAAATGTCGATCGTCTGGTCATTTATCTTAAACATTAGACATTCATGAATTTTATTTGTATTTTCACAGAAATATCATCAGGTATGGACCCACCAAGGAGGAAGGGAAAGGGTGTAAGTCATATTGTTCGGGACGCTGTATCATCAGATGGAGAGTCAGAACAGGAACCGCATCTGATATTGGTAGAGGACAACGAGGAAAAAGTTCGGCTTTATGATATCAGAACTGGAGAATTCTTAGATAAGGTGCCCAGTGAAATGCAACAACTCAAGTCGATAATGACTTTACAACCTAACTTGAAGAGCATTTCGAAACCTTTTGATCACGATCTTGTACGTTTTCATGGCGACGGAAGGTATAGAAAAGGATCATTTAAACAAAGTCATGCATTCTTGATGCAAATGGCCCATAAGCTACAAGAAGACCTTAGACGAAATGCTCCATTACCGAAGATCCCCCCGAGCCAATATATTCTGAGAACTGACGAGCATGGCAGAGAAAGACTTGCTAATAGAAAAACTGGAGTTTTTGCGGATGAACAATTGGATGAACAACACCATGCTTCAGGTTCCAGTGGGATACCAGGATTTGGCCCGTTACCTAAAATTTCAATCCCAAAAAGACATCGAGCTGGCCTTCAGAATGAGCTACAGCATAACGCACTTATTAGTACTCCAGGTCTAAGAATAGACAGGCATGGCAAAATGAGAGCTCACGATCTCAAAACTGGGCAATTCGTTAGTGCAGAAACCTTTTGGAGTCAACCACCTATTAGTAAATATGCATGGCTTGCAAAACCTTTACAAACTAGTGAAAGAAGAGCTCGTGCTTCCAAAACTGGGCGTTCCGCGAGTGAGAAGGAGGGTTACTTGGTCGCAAATGACCATTCACATATTGGTACCCCGCATCTAGGGCAAGGATCTGTAGCAGGGAATGATCAATACCTTTTCAATCAAGGACAGCATGACTTTGGGAATCAAAAAGATTATCGATATGATAACACTCAGAACTTTTTGGCTCAACAGTGGCATGCAGATTATAATGCTCAGAATGTAGGGCACGGATCCGTAGAAGGGAATTACCCTTCCCATTTCATTCAAGGACATGATGGCGAATATCAGCCAAATCTAGAACTACAGCTGAATACTCAATCTCCAGGTCAATCTGGAGATCCACATGATCCGGGTTCCCATGGGTATTATGGATCTGGCCCCCAACAATACAACTTTTTTTAAAGTGAAACAGCCCTATTCAACCCCAAAATACAATTTTATTGAAAACATTCCCAATCACATCTATTTTCAAATTGATTTTATGAGTGTAATATTTCTTTAAGTACAGACACTTTTTACCAACACTATTGTATTTCTGCTGATATCTGAATTCCAAAAAACGTTGCTTATCATATAATAAAAAACAGGCTACTGAAAATTATGTTGTACTTTTTTCATTCCTTTTTCATCGTAATTGGTATTGTACTCTCTAAATTAAATCATGAAGGATTTTATGTTTGACTGATTATTCAGTCATTTTAGAGGAAAAAGTAGTCGCCCTCCTAGGAGAAAAACGGAAGGTCTGTTTGGCCATCTGGATGTGCAGACAGACCATATTGCAGGGTCAACTATAGGACAGCTCTTGAAGATGGCTAAAGCGACTATCTGTAGAAGATTAAAACAGAGGTTCAAATCGATCATCTCAAAGTGTCGACTCGATCATCTCGAACGGTCGACTCGGTCATCTCAAGACAGCTGACCTGATCATAGTAAAGGATCGATATGATGGTCTCAATCAGACGATTCGATCGTCTCAGATGGTCGATTCGAAAAATTTGAAAACTGATACAATTATGGCCAAACATTGTATATAAAACGTGGAATACATTTTTTAATATAATTATTACTTCAACGCATTTAAACTGCTAACACTTACAACTGTCGCTCGCCTACAGATTTCCGAGTGTGTGATACGTCCCATGAATATTCCCTAAAAAAAAGTAAATAATCAATAAGAATAATCAATAATTCAAATCAGTGATGTTGTCGCATGAAAAATACGTTTTCAACAAAAGAGTGAAGTTTTAATGCTAGAAAGTCGGATGTTTCAAAAAACGGTAGAGTTTTAAAACGGAGAAAAAGAAGCTTTAACAAAAAGGATAATTTTAAATCAGGAAGGATCAATTTTGAACAAAATTCTCAACCAAAAAGTTGAACTATCAACAAACAAGAATAATTTATTACCCAAAAAGACGAATTTTCAATCAAATATAGGTATGAATGTTCTATCAAATAGATTAGCTTCCAATCAAAAATTTGAATTTTTAACCAAGAAGATTCACGGAAAAAAACAAATTGTAATCTTTACGGCGATTCCCGAATAATAAAAAAATTTAAATAATCAATTTACCTGTTACAAGCATCCACTTCTGTGATTTCTTCTGTGTTAGTTTTTTACCCAAATAGATGAATTTTCAACCAAATACATGAATTTTCTGCAAAACAGCTGAATTTTTAACTTATACAGTATATAGGATACACTTTCAGCAAAAAATAAAATATTTAAATTTTCAGATAAAAACGAATTGAAAAAATAACTTTGAACGGCAAAAAAAAATCAACAAAATTGTTGAAAGTCCAACCGAAAAGATGAATTTTCGACCAAGGAGATTGAATATTCTATAATAAATACACATTTTCAACGTATCCAATATGCAAGATAAAGTTCTAAACTGAACATGGAATAGTTAAATTTTTGGATTAAAAAATGATAATTTTTACAATAAAAATGAATTGTCAACAAAGTTGTTGAATATTGAACCAAAAAGATGAATTTTCCACCAAGAAGATTCATGTTCTACCAAAAAAGACCAAAAAAGAACAAGATACATGAATTTTCAGCAAAATGATTTAATTTTGAAGCCAAAAAGACCAATTATCCACAAAAAAAGTTAAATTTTCAACACAAAAATATGATTATTCAACTAAAAAGTTCAATTTTCAAGCCAAAAAGATGAATTTCCTACAAAACAGTAGAATATTCACCATAAAAGTTCCTTTAAAATTAAATATTTGAATTTTCAACAAAAAAATTGAACCTTCAACTAAAAGAGATCAATTTTTAACCAAAAATGGAATAGTCTAATTGACAGTTTAAAAGATTTATTTTCAACCAAACATGAAATCAACTTACATTAAAATAGTTGAATTTTCAACCAAAATGATGAACCTTAAAAAAAATGAATTTTCTACCAAACAATTGAATGTTCGACCTAAAAGTTGAATTTTGGACCAAGAAAATTAATTGTCTATAAAAAAATACCACTTTTCAACTTATCCAATATACAGAATAAAGTTGTGACCAAACATAAGAAAGTTCAATTTTCCGATCAAAAAAATTCTAACAATAGAAACGATTTTTCAAAAATGTTATTGAATTTTCAACTGAAAAGATGAATTCTCGGTTAAAAAGACAAATTATCTACGAAAAGTTGAATGTTCACCACAAAAATATGATTGTCCAAATAAAAAATATAATTTTCAACAAAATAGTTTAATTTTCAAGGCAAAATATGAATTTTCTACAAAGCAGTAGAATGTTTACCATGAAAATTTATTTGAAATTATATACTGGAATTTTCAACCAAAAAGTTGAGCTTTCAACTAAAAAAGATTAATTTTTTACCAAATAGTTTAATTTTTATCTGAAATAAAGAAATTTCTAATAAAAAATGAAACAGTTTAACTGTCAGTTTAAAAGATTTATTTTCAAACAAACATGAAACGAATTTTCATCAGATTAGTTAAATTTTCAACCAATAAAATGAACCTTCAACTAAAAAAATGAATTTTTAACAAAGTAGTTGCATTTTTGATTAAAAAAGGATGACTTCTCAACAATATAGTTGCATTTCCAACAAAATAATATAATTTTTAATGAATCGAAATAACAGGTACAGGTGAATTTTTAACCTAAAAGATTAATTTTCAATCAATTATTTGAAGTTTTAGTCAAACAGTTGAATTAAAAACTACAAAATGAATTTTCAACCAAATGGTCGAATACTCAAACCAAAATGATTAAACTGCAACCAAATAGTTGCATTTTCAAGCAAAAAAAAACACTAGAATTTCCAATAAAATGATCATTTCCAACGAAAAAGATTTCTTTTCAACTAAATAGTAGAATGTCATGAAAAATAATTTCCAATCAAACAGTTTCATTAACAACCATATACTTGAACTTGCAATCAAAAGAGATAAATCTTCAGGGAGAAAGTTAATTTTCAACTATTTGGTCGAATTCTCAAATAAAATAGATTAAACCTCAGCAAAAAATAATAATTTTAACGGAACAGTTTCTTTTACAACTGAATAGTTTTACTTTTGATGAAAAAATCGAACTTTTTCAATAAAACTGATAAATTTTAAACGAAATAGTTGAATTTTCGAGTTTAAGGAATAATTTTGTACTCCAAAAAAGGGAAATTCCAAAAAAGTTCATTTTTCAATTAAACGTATGAATTATCGACTAAAACTATGAAAATTTTTTACAAAGAAGTTTAGTTTTCAAAACGGACGATTTTCCTATATAAAATAATGGAATTTCCAACCTGATAATATGAAGTTTCAACAAAAAAGTCAGTTTTCAATCAAGTAGTTGAATTTTAACTTGACACACGTAGTTTTCCATCCCGGAAATAAATTTTCGACAACGTACACACATTTTTATCCAAATGGTTGACTCTTCAATTGAGATTAATTTTCTACAACAACAAAAAAGACGAATTTTTAACAAACCGCATTAATTTTCAACAAAATAGGAGAAGTTCTAAAATATGAAAAAGAATGTTTAACCATAAATGGAACAGGTAGATTTTCATTTGAAGAAATCGACTTTTCATTTGAAAAATTATTTTGTAGTAAGTGCGACTCGCATGGGTGAGATCCTTTCAATTTTCATTATTAACACCCTCTCGCATAAGACGTTAATCCATTCGGTGGACAACCATTTTAGATATTAGGACCTTTGGACTCTAAAGAGTAAGAGAGACAGAGAGGAAAGAGGGAGAGACTGATACACCGCGCGTACAGCGCCATGGAAACTCAAGCGCGCGCATCTCCCTCCACTCGACCCTTCCCA